>VMDO01009041.1:0-79723 GCA_007922755.1 Pedetes capensis
CAGGGTGGGACATAGTACAGCAGGCAGTTATAGAGAGGGGGAGGATTGCATGCAACATGCTACGAAGTTCAGGTAGTATACTCTAGCCTTATGCCTAAGGAAGGAGGAGCTGGCCCCATCTCCTCAGGGAGACTGTTGTTGTTGATCCTCACAGGGTTTTCAATGGCTGATTGTTTCCGAACTGACCAGTACTGAGAATACCGACCTCAGAGACTGCAGAGCACCACTCTACCAGCTAAGCTAAATCCCAGCCCCAGGAGAACTGTAGAAACTGAACCCTGAACCAAGGTCAGCAGGCAGCTCCACCTCTGGAGCCAACCATCTGCCACACAGCCTGTATGACTTAGAACTCTGAAACTCACCAACAGCAGAGTACTTGATCTCTGCAGCCTCCTCCTGCCCTCTGACTGTTCAGTGTGAGGCAGACTCTGAAAGCACTGAGATGGGTCATCCTGTACAGATCTCAGTGCCTGTTTGCTTCTCCTACTCCACAGTGCACTCTAGAGATACCCACTGACTTGGACAAGAGCCACCCCAGGGGGTACAAACTGAGGAGTCTCTGATATGTGTCATAACTCATCCAACCCATAGTCCACAAAGCTATGTGGGGCCAGAAAAGACTCCAGATGTGCAAAGAAGAGAAATTCATATAGTGAAGGCAGCCCTGCCAGACATCTTCCTTGAACTGATCCAACTTCAACTGATCACTACCTGTACCTGGCAGACACATATCAGAGGACAGAAAGAAGCTGCTACAGTATTTTGTCATTTTTAAACTTTTTTCTTTCCTTTTCTTCTGTTTTAAATTTTACCTTTCCTTTTTCTTTTTAGTATAATTTTCCATTTTTCTTTTTTTAACGTAATTTTTCTTTTCTTTTTTTCTTTGGCCATTTGTGTTTCTTGCTTTCTCTATTTACTATACACACAGTATTACTTTTTTGTTTTATTTTTTAAAAAAAGATGGTTAAGTTTTTAATTTTTTATCCCTCATGCTACATTTATCTAATTTGGTTTATGCATTTTTCCTTTATTATGCAAACAGATGTTTTATCTCTTACTCTTTTCTCTTCTTACCAATCTTTGCCTTTCTTCTTAATTCTTTCTTTTCTATTATTTATCCTTGATTCTTCTTTTACCCTTTGCCTGCCCCCTTTTATTTCATACAATCACTATTTTTACTTTTACCATAAATTATTAACTTCATAGCTTATTCTATATTATTGTACTCTTTCCCCTCCCTACCCCTGGTTCTATGGTCATTGATGGTGCAGCAGTTAGCCTTAATTGATTTTAAATGTATTTCTGTATCTGATTTGGTTTGTTACTGGACCCGTTGTAGTGGTTTGTTCTCTCATCTCTGAGCCCTCAAGAGCAGGCTGACTACAAAGAAGACCTATAAATAAATCCCAAATATGCTTCCATCCCAATAGATGTACAAATCACAACAAAGAAATACAAAACACATGAAAAAGCAACATGCCATGACTTCTTCAAAAGATTATAACTCCTCAATAAGAGAAACCAAAGATACTGAAATGGTTGATATCCTAGACAAAGAATATAAAAGCAAATGAATGAACTGAGAAAGTCAATTCACATACTGTACTAGAAATTCAGCAAAGAATTTAAGATTACGAAAAAAACAAATGGAAATGTTGAGAATGAAAAATTCAATAATTTAAACAAAAAGCACAGTGGAAAAGAACATCAGCACCCTAGATCCAACAGAAGAAATTATATTGGAGACAGAAGACAAGGTCATGGAAATACTGTACTCAGGCATCAATAGAGAAAAATTTAAAAATGAGCATGATCATGATTTTCAGGAACTCTGAGATATGATGAAGAGACCAAGTCTAAGACTCTGTGGGGTAGAAGCAGGAGCTGATATTAAAAATAAAGGCATAGAAAATCTAATGAAATAATAGCAGAAAATGTCCCAAAGCTAGGGGAAAAAGGGGCATCCAGATATTCCAAGCATTTAGAACCCAAAACAAACATGACCAGAAAAGAATCTCTCCACATCACATTATAGTTAAAATACTAAGACTACAAAGCAAAGAGGGTGGGGATTAGCTCAGTTGATAGAGCACCACTCTGCAGTCTCTGAGGTCCCAGGTTTGATTCCTAGCATCATAAAAATGGAAGAAAAATGTGGCAATCCACTCCCGAGGCAATCCTGAAACAATCAGGCATTAAAAACTCTATGAGAGTCACTATGAGTCGGACACTACTCAAAGGCACCTAACAAAACAACAACAAAGCAAAGAAACAATTTTAAAAGCTGCAAGAGAAAAATGCCAACTTACTTACAAAGACAAACCCATCTGAATAACATTATATCTCTTAGCAATAATCCGTGAAAGTCAAGAAAGCATGAAATGACATATTTCAAGTCCTGAAAGTAAATAACTGCCCAACCAAGATTACTATATCCAGCAAAGTTATCCTTTAAAATTGATGGAGGAATAAAGACCTTCTAAGATAATCACAAATTTAAACAATTTGTGGCCACTAAGCCAGTCCTGCAGAAAATACTTACAGGAATCTTACACATAGAGGGAGAAGAAAGACATAAATTGAAGAGATCAGGAAAGAGTAAATCCCCTGAGAGGAACACATGACTGAATGAGAACCAAGAAAGGAGCAATTATGTCTATAGTAGTAAACCAGCAAGCCCCTAAAATGATCAGGAAAAAAACAACTAACTAGGGAAATCAGCAAAGTTATAGGAAACACCAAACTCCTCCAAATAATAACCCTAAATATAAATGGTCTTAATGTTCCCGTAAGCCTGCAGCTGTAGCCCTGTGGCATCCGATCCTGTCAGATCTCAGAAGCTAAGCACGGTCAGGCCTGGTTAGTACCTGGATGGGAGACCACCTGGGAACACCAGAAGCTGTAGGCTTGGGAGAAGGACCTGGCAACCCCCTCCCAAAAATCAATCTGCCATTGAAAACCCTATGAACAGCAGAGAAGCACTGACAATAGTGTTTTCCCTGTTGTACAGAGGGTCACTATGAGTCAAATACCGACTCAATGGCACCTAACAACAACAATGTTCCCATGAAATGATGCAGAGTATTGACTGGATTAAAAGAACAAGATCCAACTATCTGTTGTCTCTAGGAAACACATTTCAGTGGTAAAGACACATACAGACTGAAAACAAACATGGGGGAGCCAAAAAATCCCGCATATTCTCTCTCATGCAGAATGTAAATTTGAAAAAAAAAAACTTTATATGTGTGAGACTTGAAAGTAAAGACTATGGGGGGAGGGGAGCAGAGTATAGTAGGAGGAGCCAGGGAGCAATAGGGGAGGTGGGTGAAAAAGAGCAAAGTACACGGTATGACTGGATGGAAATTCCATAATGAAATCCATTACATTGTACACTAATTAAAATATAAGAAAATTAAGAACACTTATTTAAATCCCAATTTGTGATCCTCCATTCATACTTTAAATCAGAAGTGCTAGAAATTTCATGTTGGTATTAGTTATATAAGTCAATAACTAACTTTTCAAATCTCCTATTATATTATATTAACTGTGTTTGTTCTCTGAGGCCCTGGGTTCAATCCCAAGCACCACAAAAGTGGGAAAAGGATGTGGCAGTCCACTCCCATAGCAATCTTGAAACGATCAGCCATTGAAAACCCTTTGAGGGTTGCTCTGAGTCAGACCCGACTCAGCGGCACCTAATAACAACAACAACAACAACATTTTTGCTTTCTTAGCTTTTCCAAACAAATATTTATATTGTTTGGAGTTAAGAAGTGGGCATTTTACAGAAATATGTCTGACAGAATATGTTTAAATTTCAAATACTTAAAATCTTGTTTCTCCACAGCCACATCAAAATGATGGAAAGTTGCAGCAGCTTCAGCCTACATTTGGCATATACCCTAGCCTGTGGACAGATTCCTCTGGGGCGTGTGTACCCCATATTGAGGTAATGAGTATTGGAAAAGAATGCATCCTTCGCAATTGTAGTGAGAAGTGTTTGAATCCTGTCGATGCCACTTTCTCATTACGTGATTTTAGGTTGAATCCTTTAGCTTTCTGGATCTAATGTCTTATTTTTGCTTACAGGACTGAATGAAACATGAAGTACTGAGCAATTTTCCTGGAGGACGGTAATGTAAGCAATGTATTACTATGCAATTCCTGTTTTCTAGAAGAATCCTCTTTTGATATTCAATATTCAATACCTTTTTATTGTTTATTCAAACTGTTTTGATTGGACATCCTTTGAAAAATGAAATTTAGTCTCTACCTTCTAGCATTACCTACTCACTGATAGATCGGTGTCATCATGGTTTAGATTTGAGTTTGTGGTGTTATCCACTCTAATCCTCTTCACTTTCTCTGTCTGAGATTCCAGTCATGGGGACTAACCCCCCCCCCCTTACTTACAGCAGCATTTCCTCATTTGCAGGGAAAGTGACTTATGCTCTTGCCAGAAGTAAGTTTCACAGTCTGTGAAATTCCCCAGTAAGAACTGCTGACAGCTTGAACGGGCAAGATAAAACCTCCCTGAAATGGCGACTGCTTAATTTGACCGTGGCATCTTGTCTTCTGGAGTGCCACGACCAACAAATGATACCATATCGACCCTCCATTTTTGTTATAGCCCGCCTTACAGCGGACACAAAATGACTTCTCTAATCCTTGTGCACTTTGGCTTACAGCCCTGTATGTCAGAAAGAAAGCCAACAGGAGACAGTATTTAGAAGCCTCTCTAAACACCCTCGCTCTGCAATGTCCCTCTGCCCGCTCTAGACTGGCCAGCCCATGCCCCTGGCAGATACTTTCTGAGAGGTAACTGGCTGAAAACAGCCAGTGACCAGCCCGAGAGAACAGCTTGGGCTTGTGTGGATCCTTAATGAGCTGTCAAGATCCCCCAGGAGCATTTCAGGAAAAAAGAAACACATACGAATGTCAAATGTTTAGTGAATTTTAACACTGCAGCAGCATAGTGCATTTTTTGTGAGTCTTTTCACTGGCAAGAGGGGAATTTTATTTCTCATGCTCTTTGTTATCTGCCCAAAGGAGGCAATATGGATATAATTCCAAAGAACAGATAATACCAACATTATTTTTATTTGGCATTGTGAGCTATTTGTGGCTTCCTTTGCACAGCAGATTTTTTTTTTTTAATGTGAAGTTTTCTTTTAAATGTTTCCCTTTTGAATTAGCCAACCATTCTAGGTTGGAAGTATCATAAGGGAAAACCAATTTTTTTTCTACAGAGTTTTGAAGGTTAATCTTCATGTAAATCCCAATGAATGATGAGGATGAGGATGCTGGCAATTAAGGTTTATTGGTCATTCTCTAGACACCTGACACTTGTATGAGTTCCTTAGGTGTCTCAGGGGCAAAGTGAGCAGAGCGATGGTGCCCGCCTCAGGTTTTGCTATGAAAATTAAGTTACTATAGACAGAACTTTTAGAATGGTTCTGTTAGCTGGAATTATGTGCTAGCTTATTTAATCCTCAGAATACTTCTCTGATGTTGGTGCTAATAGTGACATTTTCCAGATGAACAAACTGAAGGGCTGTGGTCATAACACTAAGTGGTGGAGCCAGCAGTAGAGCCAGGTACCCTACCTCTTCATCAAACCTGTTCATATTATTTGAGTCACTCTATTTTACCAGACAAACTTTGTAATTCCACGAAGGAAGTCTTAATGACTTAAAATTATTTATATTGCATTTGATTAAAACTCCTGGCATCTATGATTAACTGACTATGTAAATTTGGTCAAGATGCTAGATAGCCCCGTATTTTAATTCTTAGCTGCAAAATAAGGGAGACAAACTAAATGATCTCCAAGGATCTTCCTAAACTACTGCGAACACTCCATAAGCCTATGCAGTTTATAGTTTCTCAAGCAATTCACCTGATTTCACTTGACCTCCAGACAAAGGGAAATTGGTTTAAATTGTACCAGAAGGATTTTGTGTGTGAGAGAGAATGTTTTCCTGGTAATAAGGCAGTGAAACACTGAAAGGAGAAGCTTTTAAATCTTCTTACCTAAAGCTCTGTAAGAAGGTCGACAGTACCACTTGGAATTGTCAGTGGGCTCTTCCTGCCTAACTAGGTTATAGATTTCTTGCCACTAAATGGTTCTATTTTTCAGTGATGTTAACTCCACAGTAACTGTTAGGATTTATGGTCCTAGTCAAATAATTAGCCTTAGCACCAAGCTGTGAATTTAGGCTTGCGAAAAGAGAGCAGGTGCATCCCTGCTCAGCAGGGAAAAGGCTGGTGTGTAAAATGAGGGGGGCTTTGTGGGCTTCTGGAAGGATGGACAGTGGAATTAGTTTTGTCCAAGGCTAAATTATGGCATAATCTGGGCTTTCTTTTTCTTTTATGGATTGCAGGGGGAGGTGGTGTAAGGGTTGAGACAGGGGCTGGCTTTGTAGCCCAGGCTGGGAGGGAATTGGCTGGTTTTGAATGCAAGATCCTCCTGCCTCAGCCTCCCCAGCACAAGGGTAGCAGTGCTGGGATAACAGGCAGGTGCCATCGTGTCCACTAAGCTGGGTGTTCTTAAGACTCCTCTGCTCTTCCCTTGAGGAACCCAGGGTGCTCCTGAGCTGAACTCTTGCCATTCCTACAGGCTAGATGCTATCTTCTTTTCCTCCCTTCCCATGCCCTGGCCCTCAGGGCCAACACTTTGGCCGTGACTGCACAGTGCAGTTCAAGATCTTGACATTGAGGGACAATTCTGCAAAATGGGGCATTGCGGAGTGGCCTCCTTCCTCTTTGCATGCCTTGCTTCTCACCCCAGCACTGCAAGGGCCTGGAGGGAACACGATTCCTCATGAAATTCCATGCAGGTGTGAGGATGGCCACCCACAGGATCCCTGGCTCGGAAGAGACTCATCTCTCAGGAGAAAGACCATCTGCACATGTGCACATGCATTTCTTGCCTTTCATTTTTTCTCTAAGTTGTGGGGCCATGAGCAAGGCAGAGGCAAGCTGAGAATGTCTTTCCAGTTCTGGCCAAAACTACAAATAAATTCATTTTTCCATTTCCTTTTATATTATGTTCTTAATGTAAGTGAGCATTGGGGACTGAGTGCCTGGCCTTACGGCCAGGGGCCCCAGCAATACTATAGGCCTGTGATGGAGAGAGTTAGAACTACAAAGAGAATTAGAACTATAAAGAGAAGACCTATTTAAAAAAAATATGGGGGCCCTGTGAGGTGGTTGCTTCCTCTAGACTTAGCTACTCATGAAGCTGAGGCAAGAGGATTGCTTGAGCCCAGGAGTTCAGGGCCAGCCTTGGGCAACATAGCAAGAACTTATGTCTTAAAAATAAAAGTAAGTTAGTGTGTGTGTGTTTGTGTATGTGTGCGTGCACGCACATGTGTATTTGTTGTTGTTAGGTGCCATCAAATCGGTTAGGACTCACAGAGACCCTGTGTACAACAGAATGAAACACTCCCGAACACTGCCATGCATGAATTGTTTTGGGAGTGGGCTGCCAGGTCCTTCTCCCATTTTTGCAGTACTGGGGATTGAACCCAGGTCCTCAGAGAATACAGAGCAGCACTCTACCAACTGAGCTAAACCCCACTCCCCTTTGAATTGGTCTAGCCTGCTAGAATTCCTCCAGCCTTTATAATAACTGGTTCTAGTCAAATAATTATAATAACCAGCAAACTGGTCAGTTTGCTGATCTGGAAAATGTCACTATTAGCACCAACATCAGAGAAGTGTTCCGAGGATTAAATAAACTGGCACATAATCCCAGCTAACAGCACCATTCTAAAAGTTCTGTCTATAGTAACTTATAATAACCTTTATAATAACTCTCTTGTGTCTCTTGCTTGAACCATTAGGATTAACTAGCGCACCCACTATGTGGTCCTTCTTCCTCCCCAACTTGTCAAACATAAGGTGAGATAGAAATGTATGGTTTCTGAACATTATCCTATAGTATGATTGTCTATTTGTATTTCTAAATTTGTTTTATGGAAATGGCATTATAGTAATCTGTGACTTCATTCGTATGCCTCCAAGATACCAATACCAAATTTCTAATACTAGGTAATTAGTATAATATATGAAAATATGCTGTTACTAAAGATCAAATACATGTAATCATGTAAATATGTAGGCTTTATGGAGTATGTGCAGATATTTTATAAATACTGTATTTATGATTATTTCATGAAAGTTATAATCTTCAATCCTACTATTTCTGAAATGGTATTTTTATGTGGTTGTAAGAGTAAAATGGATAATGAATCATACTGGTTTCTGTTGTTTTACTTGGGGCTGTATCTTTCATATTTTATATATTAATTGTGACCTTTGAGTTGGGCACAGTAGCTCCTGCCTGTATTGCCAGCAACTCAGGAAGCAGAGGCAGGACACTCTCAAGTTCAAGGCCAGAGGCAGTCTGCATAACTTAGTGAGACCCTGACTCAAAATGGAAAGTATAAAAGAGGCTGGGGATGTAGACTAGTGGTAGAGCACTTGCAAAGCATGTGTGAGGCCCTTGGGTCCAATCCCTAGTACTGGAGGAAAAAAAAAAAAAATCCTCTCAGAATCTGAAAATTTTGCATATTTACTTCTGCAAAGATGTCAAGGTCATTCTGAAGTGTGTGGTAAGGATCCCAGAAAAAGGAGGCATTAAGTAAGACATCTGTGGCAATTAAACAACAATCTGTCAAATTTAATCCAGGAAGTTGGGTTTACCCAGTAGAGGTAGATAGCTAATGTATTAAAATAAATAGAAATAAGCAATGTGATTATGTGGAGCCTGTGATATCTTCCCCCTCCAATAAGCTTTGATTCTGAGGCAAAGTAGCAAGACTTCAGCCACCTATTCTCATGAGATGGACCGGAAGAGGCCTCTGTCTACATGGTGCTGTCCTGTCCATATGGTCTTAGTTCTACTGTAAAGGGGTCACCATAGGCAGTTTGGAAAGCTTGTTTTGATACACAGTATTTAATACTTAGTGGTTTAAGAACATCCTCTTGTTTTCCTCTCTGTATTTTTGCAGTTTTATTTAGATTAATTTCTTGATCCACTTTCCAATTCTTTCTTATCATGGATTCATAACTGATAATTACTGGTTCACAAACTATGGCCCTGGGAAGTAAATTTAGTACAGCTTGGAGTCAAAGCCATGTTATTTCAGTTGAAAAGTCTTATGTCCGAGTGTGCATTTGATTCAGTTCACAATGAGGCTGAGAATAGAGCTTTATGTTGCGCAAGAACACATAGGAAACACCTACCACACACTAGTGAAATAGGCTTTAGAAACCAGTCAACAACTTTCTCTTTAGTTTACAGAAAAATGCTCATTGGTACCATTATGATACTTTTGCCTTGCTATAATTCTGACATGGAAACTTTTACAATAACTGTAATTGTACTTTTATAATTATTTATTTTTTTATAAAGAGCAAGTCTAGAAATACTAAATACTGCCCATAAGCACAAGCCTAAATTATTTTCTTGCATGTTTAAGAAAGTTGATAGTTGGTTAAAATAAGACATATTTGTAAGATCTTTATAAAAATCGAAATAACTGCATGTTAATTTTTCTCTTTTCACCCTTTCATCGTTCAATGATGACTGTGAGCCTTCTGCATGTTTATTAGATGCAAAATTCATAGGCATTTGCTTCCCTGACCAGTGCTCTTCCTAGGAATATGCTTTGCTGACATGAACTAAGAAAAAAATGACAGTAGCAAAAATCACTTTCTTTCCTTTGAGGGAGGCAGAGGAAAGTAAGTAGCAAGGGGAACCATATTACTTATCACAGTTCCACTTTATTGTTTTTAAGGGATTGCAGCTTGATGGCTGAGTCTTTTTGCCAAAGGCCTTCCCAAGGTCAAGACAACTGAGATAGTCCAGGCAACCAACCTTCAGCAAAGGTCAAGACGACTGAGATAGCCCAGGCAACCAGCTTCAGGAAAGGGATACTCAAAAGGGCAGTTTGCTAACAGAGCAGAAGAAACTGGTGAGGGTGGTGGAGGAAAAAGCAGAAAGTGAGTCTATGTCCCCAAGACACTGGCTAGATACGTAAAAATGAATAAGAGAAACTTAATTAGCCATAAATCTAACAGGGGATTGAGCCAGGGCCTGGAGTAATTAGCCTTTTGCTCTAAATCCAGTCTCCCTGCCTCCCATGGCCTCTGCTGAGCTCCCAGTTAATGAATTCTTCTGACCTCCCACCAGATTTCTGTTGCCCTCACAACAGACTAAGGAGCTCCTTGCTCTATCTGCAGTTTCCAACTCTACTGGTTTTTCTGTGACTTGGAGCTAGCTGGACAAAGACACAAGGAGGGGGAGGTTCTGATCTCAGCTTTAAAAGCAGGGCCTTTATAGTGACCTTCTAGAGGACCATACCAGACCCTAGGGCACATAGAAGACTGACAAGCATCAGGCAAAGATCACAAATGATATGTGAGCATCCCTAGCATTTAGTAGTTGTCATAACGTATGCATGCTCATAAAGTTATTTTCAGTGCTCTAAAGTACTGATCATGTAACTTAACCAAATCTAATGTTTTACTTTCGACAATTTTGTCATATTGTTTGAGAAGAATAAACATTTCCTGAGGGGTCTATAGGAAAATGACATTCTATTTGTATGGTAGAAAGGAACAAAAAAAAAAAATGTGAATCTAAGTTCAGTTAACCACTTTTTGAGACAGTTTGTTCATATTTATTAGAGACACTTACGTGCTTGGAATATGTCATGTTCAGAAATTATTATGATTATGGTTGATTTAGTAATGCATGTATATAGAACAATAAAGTTCTTCCATCAACAATTCTGAAAAGAATATTTTGTTGTTATTTTTTTCAGCAACCATAAGGAAATCTTTCCAGTTGTCTGGAAGAATTTTATTTACACGTAAGATTTATCTTAGATACAAAGCAGAGATATGTCCAATAAATGTATTCCAACTCTGGGCCATTCCTTCATCAAGAAGTCATTAAATTCTTAACCATTCGTGGAGGACATTGGTCTCCAAATCTGAAGCTGATTAGAGACAAATGAGCAAGCTTACTTGAGCCAGACACTTACTTCCTCATTTCTCTTTGTTCTTTCTCTGGATATAATTCACTAAACTATATTTGCTTAATTTAAGGACATGGCAATCCACTCCTGAGGCAATCCCAAAACAATCAGCCACTGAAAACACTATGAGGATCATGATAAGTTGGACACGACTTGACAGCACCTAACAACAACAACAACAAGAACTTGGCTTAAGTACTAACCATGAGTACATTTTTATAAGGGATAGAGTAGGAAGATAAAAAGGAATGCAGAAGTGCTGGAAGCTACTCACATAGTTATATGTGATTTTTGTCTGGTGATTTCATGTTCAGAGGGTTCTCAGGACACCTTAATGAAAGAGCTTAAGAAGTTAAATACAGCACGAAGGATTGGTACAGATCTCACAGCTGTGTAGAAGAACATTCCTTGTTGTTGTTGGGTGCCATGGAGTCAAATTCATCTCATAGCAACCCTCCTAGGGTTTTCAGTGGCTGATTGCTTTGGGAGTAGATTGTCAGGTCCTTCTTTCATTTTTGCAGCGCTAGGGATTGAACCCAGGTCCTCAGGGAGTGCAGAGCCATGCTTTATCAAGTGAGCTAAACCCCAGCCCAGAACTTTAGTTGTGTCTGCATATATACACACATACATGCATAAAGAGAGAGGAAGAGAGAGCGAGAGCAAGAGCAAGAGAGAGTGAGAGAGAGCGAGAGCGAGAGCCGTGCTCCTTTGATCCAACTTTCCCTCAACAGGCCCCACCTTCTAAGGGTTCCACCACCTCCCAGCAGCACCATCATCTGGAGACTGAGCTGTTAACACATGAACTTTTTGTGGGGGACATTTAAGAGACAAACCATGCTGTTGTTGTTAGGTGCCTTTGAGTCGGGTCTGATTCATACCAACCCTAATTATATGAGAAAGAAACACTACCGGACACTGTGCCATGCACGCGATTATTTTATGTTTGAGCCCAATGTTGCAGTCATTGTTTCTTCTCATTTTGAGTCATGCCACATCAGCAAAAGGACATCCCAGGGGCTCTACTCCATTCCCATCATTAAGGTGAACTGTAGTTGTTGAAGAGGCAACTCTTCCCCACTCTTTTCTTGAATGCCTTCTAGACTGGGGTACTCATTTTCCAGCACTGTATTTGACAGCGCTTCTCTGCTGTTCATACCGTTTTCAATGGCTAATTGTTTTGGGAATGGATTGCTGGGTCCTTCTCCCTGGTCTGTCTTAATCTGGAAGCTCAACTGAAACCTGTCCACCATGGGTGGCCTTGCTGGTATCTGAAATACCAGTTGCAAAGCTTTCAGCATCACAGTAACATGCAAGCCCCCACAATGCAACAAATGGACAGGTAGAAATTGTAGAACTGTTAGAATACTTGGTAGTATCCAGGCATTATTGGTCATGTTGAAAGGTTATTATTATGTCAAAAATAATTTCATTTATAAAGAGATTCTTATTTACTACATGAGAGGTAGAAACTTCACATGATCTTTTTGTGGGATAAATCCAGAGTTGGCAAACTAGGTTCTGTATGCCTCATCTTGCCCACCATTTGTTTTTGTAAATAAAGCTTAATTATAAGATAGCAATGCTCATTTATTAACATATCATCTGTGGTAGCTTTTTTGCTGTGACCATAGAATAGGTCATGTGACTTGCAAAGCCTAAAATACTTGTAATCTGATCCCTTATATAGGAAGTTTGCCATCACCTGCTTGGCAGTGATTTGAAGGAAACAGATGAGGTTTATTACTCATAAAATATAAAGTTGATGGTTATTTATGAATTGGATCCAATTATCTTTAAAGCTCCAACAATAGACATAAAAATTATGGCTTTTTGAACATAGAAAATGTAAGGCCATGCAATTTTGTATTTTGTGGATTTTTTTTCCCTTCTGTATATACTAAAATTCTCTTTGTCACTTATGTTCATGACCGGGTATCTTGCTGATAGGGTAAAGCTGGTGATAATGGGAATGATTTCAATATCATTCCACTTCTACTTTTATTTGGTTGCCAAATAAACACAAATTAAGAACTAGTCTTAGCGGATCCAAAGTAGATTCTGCAGCATTAAACCATGGAATTACCTGCTGGTGTGAAATGTCTTTAGACCTTCTATGGGTAGAGATACCTTTTTTGAACAGCAAAATAAATCATCCATTAACCCTAGATTTAAGAAGTAACTGCTTAATCCAGCCCATAAAGTCATTGGTGAGCTCTTGCAGAATCACCTTCAAAGCCTTTCCCACCTGGTCAGATTCCCAGGCAATAAAATACAGCATCTGGCTAATCATCCTTTATTTACGTCTCCCTAGTAAAGAGCTCTATGGGAGAAGGGCCTGGCAATCCACTCCCAAGGCAATCCCGAAATAGTCAGCCATTGAAAACCCTATGAGGGTCGCTATGAGTCGGATACTGACTCGATGGCACCTAACAACAACAACAACAACAACAACAAAGAGCTCTGGCCTGTAGCTGTAGCTCTGTGGCATCTGATCCCGTCAGATCTTGGAAGCTAAGCAGGATCAGCCCTGGTTAGTACTTGGATGAGAGACCGCCTGGGACCACCAGGTGCTGTAGGCTTGGGAGACAGACCGGCAACCCACTCCCCAAAATCAATCTGCCATTGAAAACCCTATGAACAGCAGAGAAGCACTGATAAAAGTGTTTCGCCTGTTGTATGCAGGGTCTCTATGAGTTGGATGCTGACTCCATGGCACCTAACAACAACAGTAAAGAGCTCCACTTTGCTCTCGGGTAGGCTTTACGCATACTGCTTGGCTTCTTGTGCCTCACTTTCCTCATCTGTAAAGGGGAATAATAATAATGCCACCTCAGAGGGTGACCTCAGAAAACTTAGGAGTATGATACAATACCTTTTAGTATCCTTCAGCTGGAATGTCAGAATCAACTAAAGGTCTTCATGAAATAATAAAATAATTCAACATTTTAAAAATTCTCACATTTCTATAGGGATTATAAAGAATGCATCAGAAAATTCTTAGAGAAATGACTCAAGTGCACCTCCTCTTTGTTAGCAAAATACCCCTCCTACCTCCTTCTCTTTTTCTCTCTCATTTTTTTCTTCAGTACTTAGGAATTTAAAAGACCCTGCATGTAGTTTGGTCTTTTGTGCATTGTCTTTGCTTAGGCAACACCTGGTACATTTTCCCCAAGTTCACAAAAGAGGTTAATTCCCTGACAAAAATGGGAAGTCTAGCAAGTCAAAACACTGCTTCAAAAGCCTGTTGGAGATAATTCTGTTGTGAGACACACATGTTTTTACCTGTATCATCTCTCTGAAATGCACAGGCTACTACATTTGACCATGGTGTTGGATAATGTGAGGAAAATAGAACCGCAGCTCCACCAAACAGATGAAAAGATATTCAGCAAGCCAGGTTTTATTTTACTTTGTTTTTACATTTCACTCACCTAGTATAACATACTATTTTATACTATGAAAACAGAAAGGCAAAGTGTTAAAAGAAGCCAAATGTGGCCCCTCGAGAGAATGAAGAACGGGGAACATAACAAGTCATTCTGCACAGAATCACACCTTGAAGCATCACTCAATGGCCGGCCTCTCAATGGGTTTTATTTCCCCAAAGAACAAGTCTGATCCAATGCAAATTCTGCAAGAAGTATCAAAAGCTTAAGGTCTGGGTGCATCTTTAAAATCATCCAAAATGTAAATACAAAATAATAACGCTCCTGGCTGGAAAATGCACAGGAGAATGAAGAACTAGTTTTGAGGATCAATTTTTCAGGAAGCACCCACAAGTGTTTTAAAAGACATACTTCCTGAAGCTTTTGTCTTTCCTTTTCTATTACAGTAAATTTCCTTTCTCACAGTGGGATTTTAAATTAATTTATAATTATACACACTTGCAGGGGATGGGAGAGAAATGACCTAATTATAGACCAAATGGATACCCTCTGGCTATCCTGCAATTAGAGCTGCTGGGGCAATGGCTGGGCTTTATCCTGCCTTGAGTGGATTCAGTGACTAGCCTGGCAGCCAGTAGGAACAATGGTCACACAGTCCATGCCGTAATGTCAAAATCTGTGCAAACTATTTGAGAGTACAAATAAACAAATAGAACTAAACTTCAAACTCATGGTAGAAATCAAACTTCCCCTTGTCCTGAGCAGATACCCACACAGACTGTGATTATCAAGGGAGAAAAAAAATAAGCAGAGTGTTATAATGCTGTCTCTGTCTTTAACTAGATTCTAATTAGTTCAATTAAGCTGCCAGGAAATAATAGCTACAGTGACATTGAGGGAGAAAATGCCCAGTTCTAACTTAATTCCCACCACTTCTTTCTTGCTGATATCTAGCTGGAAATGATAGAGGAAGCAAAAGGACTTGAACAGGTATCCACCATGGTCGCTGAAGCAGTAAATTCCTCCTTAGCAATTCTTTGGCCTCATTTTTCTTTCTGTATACTCCACAGCGAGGAGAATAATTACTTTTATAATGTGTACTCAATTCTTCTTGCTTCTTCCAGTCAAGAGGGCATTTCCCTGCCTGTTTTCTCTCTAGCAACCACAACCAGAGCACTTAACCTGTCATCTAAAAAGAGCCACATTGTTTGTGCAGGCAATAAAACATATTCTGCCTAATAGGGAGTTCCTAAATCCCATAGGAAACAATAGGAAAATGATATAAATGATAGGTGATTGAGTTGGAAGAGAAAAAGAGCCAATAAATGCACCGTTTAGGAAATGGGAAAAAATTGGAGTGGAGAGCACTGTGATAGTCTGGGTGTAGAGCATGGCGATGCTGAATGGATGTGTAAGGCATGAGGAGAGAGGCCTGGGGTTTGTGTGCTGAGATGGATGTGTGGCTGCTATGCAGGAGGAAAGCCCAGAAGCTCAAGTGATTAATTATTTGGTACCTTTTCTGTATTTTCTTATACATATAATGGCATTATCTAATACTATATAGTCAACATTTAAGTCATAAATATTTTATAGCATCATTGACACATTTATTGTGGTTTTGTTAAAAGTATATAACACTCTTCATGCGATTATACATATGTCAGTGAGAATTAATGGTTAAAGAATAGTTTGTCTAGATCCTCCAGTTGTAATTCATGTAGTCCAATTTCTTCTTTTCTTTCTCTTTCTTTCTTTCCTTCTTTCTTTTCTTTCTTTCTTTTTGTCTTTCTTTTTTTCTGGTACTGGGGGATTGCACCCCCAGTGGGCGCTCCACTACCGATCTGCATCCCAGTCCCTTTTTTATTTTGAGACCGGTTTGTTAAATTGTGTAGGCTGCCTCTGGCCTCAAACTCACGATCCTCATGACCCAGCCTCCGGAGTTACTGAGATTACAGGTGTGTGTCATGGCACCTAGCTCCAGTTTTGTTTGTTGTTGTTTTGTTTTTCTGAGTAGCAAAAAGTACTTTTAAATATTTACCAAGACACTATGACTTAAAACCATGAGATATTTTGTTCTTTAAAATTTCTCAATAAATAAGAACCAATGCCATGGTTTCCTAATTATTATTGGATGCCCTGTTTCCTACATTCGATTATGAGTACAGATTTAAATAGAATGGGGAGAAGAGAAAGCAGAAGAGGTGGAAAATGGAGAGAAGAACTAGTCATAAGCAAAAGTGAATTAGACTATTTCTAGAAGTAGGTCTATGGACTGAATCTGGCCCACTATCTCGTTCTATAAATAAAGTTTTATTGGAACACAGCACTCCTGTTTGTTTTCCACAGATGCTTTCCTGCTACAAGGGCATAGTAGTTGCTACAGAGACTATCTGGACCTCAAAGCCTAAAATATTTACTGTGTGGCCCTTTGCAGAAAAAGTTAAAACATTAATATAATGATGCTGAGGGAGCTAAGCTAAGAATTTGCTGCAAGGACAATGTGAAGTTTCATGTTACATCCAGTATATGTGTTATATTGAGTCGCTAATTCCTTGAGGTCAGTGTAATAGCTTCATGTTACAATTGAGAAATGGTGTTAACCAAATGTCTTAAACAGCTAAGTACTTATCATTTCTCATAAAATCATTCTAGAATTGAGATGAGTCACTTTTCAGATGTTATTCATCTTAGTTACACATTGTAATTTATGATAAATGTTATTTATGCCCTCCCAAATCTGACTGGTTGTTGAAAAATAAGTGGTTCACTGTGGTTTATTACTTTTGTCAAATGGTTCTGATTTTATGCTCCTATAATTGCAGCTGTTTCAAGGAATGGGGATAGGGGAATTTTGTCAGTATTCTGATCCTGCTTAATTTTTTTCCCAAAAAATGTTTTTGTTCAGAAAAACTGAAATGATGGCCATCCTCAACTTTCTATTCAATAGAAAGGAAGATTTATGGTTTGAGTTTTGAATTTTGATTCCCTTCCAACATTTTTCTTTATTATGTAATATTATATATTACAAAGACATTGATGAAGAATAATAAAATATCCTCATTTTTTGCTGAATATCATTGTCACCTGGTATATTGTTAAAAATAGGGGTGACTGATTCTTCTCCCTCAAATGACTTAACAAGTGGCAGATGGAGGTAGAGCAGCTTTATATTTAACTATTCTTTTGGACAGCTATAGTTTTTATATAATACACTTCAAAAAAGGGGACCACTCAGAGCAAAGCAGAAATATAGTCACTACTGCGAGGAACAAGAGAAAATCATGATTCAAATGACAATTTCAACTATAAAAAATAGAGCAAGCTGGAAATATGAAAGAGTCATAGGAAAAAAACATGGAACTAAGCAATTCAGTGGAGGCAACAAAGATCAAGCTGGGTATTTCAGAAAACCAAATAGGTAGTTATGAAGCTATGCAATATTCATCTATGCAATATTTATAATTATTTTTATGTATCAAATGTGTAGTGGAATAGACAGAACACAGACCTGAGTCTATACAGGGAGATGATCTTCACAGGAAAAAAGGATAATGATGCAGATTAAAAGATAATAAACAAAGCTGGGCATGGTGGCACATGTCTGTAATCCCACCAACTAAGGAGGCAGAGACAGGAAGATTGCAAATTTGAGGCCAGAGACTGCCCGCTTAACTTAGTGAGACCTTGTCTTAAAAAATAAAAATAAAAATAAAAATAAAAATAAAAATAAAAATAAAAAAGGAACAAATGGGATGGGGATGCAGCTCAGTGGTAAAGTCCTTGCAAAGCATTCATGAGACCATGGGTTCTTTTTTTTTTTTTCCTTAATTAAAGTTCTTGATAATAACTTGTTCTATTAAAGGGTCTTTCTACTAAGATTCACCTCTGGAACCTTGAACTGACAGTTTGTTAACTTAAGAAAAGCAGTAAGTTTAGGTTTAAAAACTTAATTAAAAACAACATATGTGGAGTGGGTAACTAAAGTCTGGAGCTAGAAAATTTAGTAAGAAATCAAAGTGAAAATTTATTTTCTAACATAAGGAATTTATATGAGATCATTGGTAAATAGAAAACACTAAATTAAATTTTGGGCTAATATATTTGCATATGTGTATTGTATGCATGAGATATAAATCACTAAAAGTCAAACGATAGCACTAAAAAGACCAAACCAAAAAAAGTGAAATGAAAATAAAGCACTTATGAACAGCATGAAAACTATAGGCACCCCAAACCCTTGGTTTTAAAAGTGACTTTCATAAAGCCTCAAGGAGCATGTAAGTAACTATGGTATTAAGATTCTATTGAAAGCTCTTCAATTTCCTGAGGCTTGGTAATTCTAAACATCACAAAGATGATACAGGAAAGAAAAACTACAACATAGCATCACACCAGAATTAGATAAAACATTTCTTCGAAAATAAAAAAATAAAAAAACCCACGTTCCACCAGATAGCATGTTTAAGAAATAATACAAAATAAAACTTGATATAGTGGCTAATTTGGTGTGGGATGGGTGACAGACAGAGAGGGAAGAGAAACCTAAGTACATTCAAGATGTTCCAAATGCTCTTGTCCTAGATTAGGTGGAGGCTTCTTGACAGTTCTTTTTGACAACATATTTTATAACTTACATATCATACTTATTATCTTAATTGAAAGAGATAGAGAAAAAGCAAAAGAGGATTTTGCACAACAGAGTTTGCTTAGTCCAAGGATGTTGGGCTCATGAGACACTGCCCAGTACAGTAATGTGTGCCTCATATTAATGAGATAGAGAAGAAAATGTGCATGACCATAGTTACAAATTAAAAAAAGAAGCAGTTACAGTTCAAGGCCTATTTTTATAAAAAATAGAGTTGGGTGTGTTGGCTCATGCTTATAATTCTAGCACTTGGGAGGGTGAGGCAGGAGGATTGAGTTTGAGGCCCACCTGGGCTTTGTGTCAAATTAATTAGCTAATTAACTAATTAATTAAGATAAAAATGAAAGAATGCCAAAGTACATGGTAAATAGGTACAGTTATGTGATAAGATGTTTTACCAGAACCAGGAATAAATATTGTACCCATGGACTTTTTATTAATGACAAGAACAAAACACAGAGCCCATAATCACCTTTGCTGATCAATAGTGTTCTGAAAGTCCTAACAAGTGTAACATGTAATAAAAATAAATGCAGTCATTCATTTTAGAATGCAATTGTCATTATTTATTGGCTTTTTTGATGTAACAAACATAATCAATTGCAAAATCATTTCAACTACTAAAAATATAGATATAAGTGGTCATTTTTTAGTAAAAATACCAAAATTAATAGCTTTCTTATAAACCAGTTAGAAAATACAGAATAAAAGCTACATTATATTTACAATAGCCAATTATAAATTTTTCAAGAATAACCTTCATAAAAGCCATGCAAGATTTATATAATCATAAAAGCACACTGATATCACAGAAGGAGAACTCAACACCCTCATCCTTAGGGAAAGCATCAGGACCTCTTCTACAATGTTTTTCTCCTTTCTTTTTTAAGAAGAAAAAATAATAAAACTAACTTTTGAATGTGCAAAAGAAGAAACAAGAAAGAAAGTACCGAGTAAAAGAAGTGGCACAATATTGTATTTTCCTGGAAAGTAAGAATAAATAGCTTAAAAAGTGTTAACTATTAAAATTCATCTATAAATAGAAATTAATTCTAATAAATCTAAGAGTTTAATTTTGACAAAATTATTCTTACATTATTGTTGAAGGATAAATATTAGTGAATAGTGATAAAAATTTCTGAAAAAGAAATAAGAATTTGTCCTATCACATATTAAAATATATCATAAAGTTCCAATAATTAAACACCATGGTCCTCAAACCACATTAGCCTAATTGAAGAAACAGACTACAATAGTAAGATAAATCAAGAAGAGTACAGGAAGGATTATAGTATGTGATTATTATGGCCGTTCAAACCATTAAATAAAAAGTGGACTTTAGTATTATTAGGAAAGCAAGCTAATCATATTTTGTAGAGTATTAAATTGTTGTGTCATAGTTTATGCTTAAAATAATAGTAGTTAGATGAAAGCCTGCAGCTGTAGACCTATGGTATCTGGTGCCGTCAGATCTCGGAAGCTAAGCAGGGTCAGGACTGGTTAGTACTTGGATGGGAGACCACCTGGGAACACCAGATACTGTAGGCCTGGGAGAATGACCTGGCAAGCCACTCCCAAAATCAATCCACCATTGAAAACCCTATGAATAGCAGAGAAGCACTGATAATAGTGTTTCGTCTGTTGTGTGTAGAGTTGCTATGAGCCAGATAGCGATTTGATGGCACCTAACAACAACAAGAAGTTAGATTAAAAACTGAAGCTGAAATAATCCATAAAATACTATATGGGAGTTGGTGAATATCTATTAATTTTCCTGTGGAGCAGACTTTCTATATACATGGCCAACTATAAAACCACAGGGAAAATATTCATAGGTTTGTAACAACAAAAATGGAAACCTCCAATGAAAACAAAAGGGGGACAGGTGCTGTGGTGACCCCAATAATCCCAACAAACTCAGGAGGCTGAGGCAGGAGGATCGTGAGTTTGAGGCCAGGGGCAGCTTGTGCAACTTAGGGAGACCCTGTCTCAAAATAATAAATAAAAAAGGGATGGGGTGCAGCTCAGTGGTGGAGACTTGTCTAGCATACATGAGGCCCTGGGTTCAACCCCCCTAGTACTGCAAATAAACAAACAACAATAACCAAAAAATGGTGAGGGACAAAATAGAGATTTCATAATGGCAAATAACCACTAGAAACAGTATTGGAAAGCAAACCACAAATTTGATAAAACGTTTTCAGTGTACTGTATATGGCTGACAAATGACTGACTCTGATACATGTAAAATGTTCATTCAAATAAATAAGAAAAAGGAAAATATCTTAATAGAAAATTGAGCAAAGTATATACCCTGGAATTTAAAATATGAGTATAGAAAAATGGACAATAAACTGATACAAAAGATGTTCAGTCTCTTTAGTAAGCTAAGAAATGCAAATTTAAAAACTGAGATGTACTTTTGATCTATAATATTTTCAGACACTAAAATATTAATGACATGAATAGGATTTTGAGAAGCAAATAAACTTCTTTGTAAATTGATCAAATCTTCCAAGGAGCACTCTGCTTGCATTTGTTCTAGGACAGATCTGTTGGTGCTTTTGGCAGTCCATGATATATTCAATACTCATCTCCAGCACCATAATTCAAAACCATCAGTTCTCTTGTCTCTTATTCAATGTCCAGCTTTCACAACTATATGATGTGACTGACAATACCATGGTATAAGTAAGACACACTTTTGTCTTCAATATGATATCTTTACTTTAAAAAATTTTTTAAAAATCTTTTACAATAGTTTTTCAAATGCAGTGCATCTTTTGATTCCTGGACTGCTGCTTCTGTGAATGTTGATTGTAGAACCAAGTAAAGCAAAATCTTGGGCAACTTCAATCGTCTCTCCATCTATCATAAAGTTGCTTACTGACCCAGTTGTAAGGATTTTTGTTTTGTTGATATTGAGCCTCAATCCGTACTGAAGACTGTATTCTTTATTCTTCATCAGTAAATGTTTCAAATCCTCTTCACTTTCAGCAAGCATATTTGTGTCATCTGCATAACAGGTTGCTAATGAGTCTTCCTCCAATCATGATGTTGTATTCTTCTTCATAAAGTCTAGCTCCTTGGCTTATTTTCTCGTCATAAAGATTGAAGAGATATAGTGAAATGATTCACACCTGATACACATCTTTGTTGACTTTAAACCAGGCAATGTTTCCTTGTTCTCTTTGAACAACTGACTCCTGGTCCATGTGCAGATTCCTCATGAGTATAATTAAGTGCTCTGGTATTCCCATTCTTCTCATAATTTATTTTTATCCATACAGTGAAATGCCTTTTCATAGTCAGTAAAACATAGACATCTTTTTGATATTCTCTGCTTTCACCTAATATCCACGTGACATCAGCAATGATGACCCTGGTTCCCCGCCCTCTTCTGAATCAGGCTTTTCTGGCAATTCCCTGCTGCAGTCACTTTTGAATGCTCTTAAGCAAAATTTTACTTGCAAGTGATATTAATGATATTGTTCTTTAATTTCCATATTGGGCTGGATCCCCTTTCTTTAGAATAGGCACAAATATAGATCTCTTCCAGTCAGTTGACCAGGTAGCTGTTTTATAGTAGAACATTTATGATAGAGTTTAGATGGATGGATAGCTGTCAAGAAATTATAAGTAATCTAAATGTTTGATAATATTAGTTTGGTAAATAAATTACATTCATTCAATGACTAAGCATACAATTAAATGATATTATATCATACTATAAAACAGAATGCATAACATGATCTCACTTTATGTAACATATACAATAATATATATTCTAATGTATACATTGCAGGCTGAATTGAGCACTCCGCTTTGCCCTGTATTCATACACTGAAGCCCTAACTCCAATAGCTCAGAATGTGACCAGGTTTGGTGATAGAGTATTTAAAGAGGTAATTATGTTAAAATGGGGTCATTAGGGTCATTAATCGGATGGTTATAAATCTGCATACCCAAAGACACACCAGAAGTGCTCAAGGATGGGGAAAGGCCATGTGAGAACCTAGTGGAAAAGTCAGTCATCTGCAAGCCAGCAAGAAAGGCTCAGAAGAAACCAAACCTGCTGGCTCTTGACAAGACCCAGACACCTTGATCTTGAACTTCTAGTCTCCACAACTGTGAGAAAATAAATTTCCATTGTTACATTGTTTAAGCCACCAGTTTCGGTATTTTGTTATATCAACCTTGTTGTTGTTAGGCACCGTCGAGTTGGTATCTGACTCATAGCCAGTATCCAACTCATAGTGACCCTACGTATAACAGTCAAAACACTATTGTCAGTGCTTCTTTGCTGTTCATAGGGTTTTCAGTGGCAGACTGATTTTTGGGAGTGTGTTGCTAGGTCCGTCTCCCAAGCCTACAGCACTTGATGTTCCCAGGCAGTTTCCCATCCAAGTACTAACCAGACCCAACCCTGCTTAGCTTCCAAGATCTGTCGGGACCAGATGCTACAGGGCTACAGCTGCAGGCATGTATATATGCATATGTGAACAAGTATGCACTTATGTGCACATATATATTTTATGTAGACATGAAATGTTTTCATATATATTTAAAGGCTGAAAAAAACATATCCCATGGTGTCAGTAGTGATTATTTCTAGAGAGTGATTTTTAGTGTATTTTTTAAAGAATAATTTTATAATCATCCTATGTTTTTATCAGAACAAATATAAAGCCATTTTAATTGGCAAAAAAAGAAAACAAGTTCAATACCCAATGGATCCTTTTTGTCTGCTTTTATATCTAGCATAGTACTTACACATAGAAAAGATACCATAAAAATTTATTGATTAGCTAGGTATGAACATGCAGGAGTCTGAGGCAGGGGGATTGTGTGTTTGAGGACAGCCTGGTGAACATAGCAAGACCCTGTCTTGAAGAAACAAACAGAATAAAAAAGAAACAAAATTAATGATTAAAACAATTGATGTCCAGATTGTATTAATTGGCAGCTTCTATGAAATGATTCTTACAAACACAACAGACCTCCATGGAGCTACGGAGTCTCCAGATTCTTGTGAATACATAGTCACAGCTATATTTTCACAGCACCTTTCTGCCTATCATACCCAGCAGGCGTACACAAAGGACTGAAGTTCAACTCTTAAGTATGTTTACATCTGGTTTTCTCTTAAGAAATTTCATTTCTTTACTCTTTGTAGATGCTATTTATAGGCTTGCTTGTCACACCTTGCCTTTTTTCCCTGACTTTGCATTTTGGTCAAGTGAGGTAGAGACTTGGTTAAATGGTCCCTGGACTATCGGACTTTCATTTGGGTGGCCCCTCATCTCCCCATTTGCAGCTCTGAAGCTACCATGACATATTGACAAGTGAGAATGGATAGAGCCCCAGCGCCTGGCACAGATAAAGCTATCAAAAACACCCTGCAGGGGCAAGCCCCAGGTCCGAATAGGTCTTGTTAGATCTGTGGAGACACTTTTAGAGTTCCTCCCTCTGAACATACATTTAATCATTGTACAGATGCCAGCCGTTTTCCCTTTGCCCCTAAACTCTGGATCCTGAGATCACAAATCTGTACCTCCTGCAGGCATATATCTTTTATTAATGGAAACATCAAAATTCTGGTGCAGCTTTGGCAACTCAGTTTGCAGAGAATTATTAGACTCTTTTGAGTGCTCCAGAAAAGTAACATGCATATCTGGTATTGAAAAAAAAAAAGTCATGCAGAGATGGAAACTTAATCAATTGTGTTTTAGATAAAGGAAGAAATGGACTTTGCATTTGATGCTATTAGTGAAAGTAGTTAATAGAAGCCAACTAGGTCTATGTGGAATAGTCAGAGACATTATTGATTAATAGCTCCTGGGTTTCCATACCTTCTATCTTAAAAAATATATTCCTTTTCTGTGAACCTAGAATCTTAAGTATCACCAGATAGAAATGTTTCCTCTTTTCTGGACTTTCTTAAGCTTTCTCAGAAATATATTAGGTAAGATAATGAGAACAAGTCTGTTCAAGGAAAAAGGGAAAAATCTTAAGTTTCTGTTTCAGTGGAAAATTGAAAGAGTACAGCAAATGCTGCTTGTGTAATAAATGCCCATCATTAAAATTTGTGGATTCAGGGTTGCTTGGTGTAACAGGAAAACTGAAATGTGAGGGACTCATGTTGGGGACATGTGCTGCTTTTGATGGCTGGTTCCCAGTCCTGGTATCAAAGGTGGAAATCTTTGCATTTGGTTTTGGATTAGCGGTACCAGGATTCTGAAGTGGTCATGCTATGTGTCTGGAGGGTGGTTTTGCTGACAACTGGTAGCAACTATTGCTATTCATTCATGATGACTTCACTTATTTTAAATTATTAGACTTTATACTTTAGAGAAGAATTTGGCATTTAGAAAAAAATTTACAGGGCATGGTTCAATGTGTTCACTTACTTATGAGGATCCTGCTACTGTGTTTTTGTCTCTCAGACTGGCCATAATTATGAACAAAACAGTTATTTCCAATTTTCTAGACTACAAGGGAGAAGGATGATGGAGATCAAATGTTGTTGTTGTTAGGTGCCGTCGAGTCGGTATCCGACTCATAGCGACCCTCTGTACAACAGGGGAAACACTATTGTCAGTGCTTCTCTGCTGTTCATAGGGTTTTCAATGGCAAATTGATTTTTGGGAGGGGGTTGCCAGGTCCTTCTCCCAAGCCTACAGCACCTGGTGTTTCCAGGCGGTCTCCCATCCAGGTACTAACCAGGCCCGATCCTGCTTAGCTTCTGAGATCTGACGGGATCGGATTCCACAGGGCTACAGCTGCAGGCAGAGATCAAATAGTGAGTTGCTTTACTGAGGACCTGGGAGATATTACATGGAGTGCTTTAGTTTGAAGTAAAGAGGTGTTTTCTAAATGGGAACCACATTAATGAAAAGAATTCCATTAGAAATAGCCTAGGAATAAAATTGTTAGGAAATTTTAAATGGATCCTTTGTTTAGTTGAGTTCATGTGGAGGCTCATAGGCAGCAGTCTGGGGGAAGCCAACACTAAGTGCTCACTCTGTGGCTAAGACTCATTATGGAGGTAATTAGAGATGGAACTGCCCTTGAAGTCAGATGGAATCCAGAGCTTCATTAATTCCTTTTCATTGTAAACTAGTTACTCAGGGCAGTGAGTCATGAAAATACCCTCACTGGTCTACAGAAATCTCTTTTGGACCCCACAGGTCTTTACCATACAGCTTGTGTCTTAAAAAATAGTATCGTACTCAAATATGTATACAGATGTGAAATGATAACAATAAGGTGTTCATGGTGCAGAAATTAGCCAACGGACCAACTTCACATTTTTAAAGGTAACTTCATTCCTTCTTTCCTTCACCTCGTTATTGTCTTGTGCCTGACATTTAATAATTTTCAGTGTAGGACAGAATTGTTCATTTCACTGTGTCTCTACTTTTTCTGACTTTAGATTATTAGACTTTAATTTTTAGGGAAGAATTTGGTGCTTAGAAAAAAACTGGGCAGAAAGTACCAAACATTCCCCCATACCCTTCACTTCTCCCTCTAATTTCCCCTCTTTTAACATCTTGCCTCAGTGTGGTACCTCTGATAAAACTGATGAGCTAGTACTGATACATTAATTAGATTTGATAGTTTGCATTAGTATTTGCTCTTTGTGTTGTAAGTTTTATGAGTTTTGGCAAATGTATAATGAGAGGTATGCACCATTGCAGCAATATGGCCCTAAAAATTCTCTTATGCTCCACCTATTCATGTCTCCCTCTCTCTCCCCCACAACCTACCAAGCCCTTGGTCATTACTGACTGTTTTGGTGTCACAGTAGCTCAGCCTTTCTCAGAAAGTCACATAGTTAGAATCATACAGTATGTAGGCGATTCAGATTAGCTTCTTTCATTCAGCAACATACTTTAAAGGTTCCTCTGTGTCTTTCTGTGACTTGATAGTTCATTTCTTTTTAATCATTAAATTATATCCCATTTTCTGGATACTTCACAGTGTGTTTATCTATTTATGTTTTCAAGGACATCTTGGTTGCTTCTAAGTTTTGGCAATTATGAATAAAGCTGTCATGATAATTTGTGTGCATGTTTTTGTGCATAAGTTCTCAATTCATTTGTGTAAATACCAAGCAAGAAGCACAGTTGTGGGATCACAAGATAGGATATGTTCAGATTGTAACTGACTGCCCAATTCTCCTCCACTGTGATGGGGCCACTTTGCCTTCCCACCAGCAATGAATGAACGTTGCTGTTGCTCCACATCTCCCATGTGGAGTGGTTGTCAGAACTACAGATTTCAGCTGTTATGGTGGATGTGGAATGACATCCCAAGGAGATTCAACTTGCAGTTCCCCATGTTCCTCAGAGCATCTTTTCATGTCCTTATCTGCCGTCTGAAAATCTTCTTTGGTGAAGTATTTGTTCAAAATATTTTTACCCATTTTTTAGTTAGGTTGTTTACTTGTTGTTGAATTTTAAGATCTCTTTGTATATTTTAGGTATTAAGCCTTTATCAGATATAGGTTTCACACAGATTTTTCTCCCAATGTGTGGCTTGTCTTTTCATTCTCTTAAAAATTCTTTATTTTCATTCTATGGAATTAATTTGTTTATTATAGAAAAATGGAAACTTCAAATTAAAGAAAAATAGTTCATATTAAACTAAATTTTACTACATAGAGGAAGCCATTGATAATATTATGATATATTATTTAATATATGTGTATATTTATGTCTCCACACCTATGTGTATATGTACATATAGTAATTCATGTTCACATTGTAGGCAGGATGTCTGCATTCTAATCCACAAATTTATGAATATATTATGTTACACAGCAAGGAATAATTAAGGTTTCACAACAATTGAGACAGTTATTCAACTGACTATAAATAGGGAATATTTTCCTGGATTATCTGATGGGCTTAAAATAATAACAAGAGTTCTTATAAGTTGAAGAGTGAAGCAGAAAAGACAGTAGTCATTGAAAGAGGTAGGGAGAGGAGAGAAGATGAAGATGAAGATGAAGATGAAGAAGTGGGGGAGGAGGAGGAGGCGGAGGAGGAATTAAGAGTAGAAGGAGGCAGAAGAGGAGGAAGAGTAGTAGACTATGCTGCTGGCTTAAGATGAGGGGAGGGGCCACAAGTCAAAGAATCTGGAAAACTCCTGGAAGCTGGCAAAGACAAGGAAATGAATTCTTCCTGAGAGATTTCAGAAGGAATAAAGCCCTACTCATGTCTTATATTTAGAAGTGAGATTCATTTTGAACTTATGACCTCCCAAACTGTAAGGTAATAAATCTGCGCTGCTTTAAACCACAATTGTGTATTAATTTGTTATAGTAGCACTAGAAAACTAACCAACATATATGTAAATAGACACAAAACCTGTATTTATGAAGATGAAATCACATTAAACACAATAATTTATTATGTGTTTTTCTAAGTTATTATAACATGAACTTCTTTCCATGTCAGTGCTATATATCTATGTTATTGTTTTGAGAGCTGATGTAGTATGTAGTGAACATACATAATTTTTATATTTAACCACCCAAAAGAGTCTGTTTTCTAAGTCATTTGTCCTTTCTTTCTTCCCACATGCAAACAACTGACAGTGACAGAGAAGCACATGACGTGAATTGGATTACTGAACTAATACACGTCAGATATTTTATGTGCATTATTTAATTTTTGTAATAATTCCAGAACAGATTCTTCCAACATTTCAAATATGCAACCCATAAAGCTGATGAGTAATAGAACTGGTAATTAGCCCGTTTGATCCTATTTCTAAACTCCCAATAGCTCTAGGACATCTGTTGATCTGCTGTATTAGTGGGTAAAAGTGTATGGCAAAATATTTGACCTCATATTGTGTTAACAATATGGGAAGGAAACTTCCACGGCAATGATATTCATTTAACTATCATTTTACTTACTAAGAATTACTTTCAATGAATCAATGTGTAGAATGAAAACACTTACTTACAAGACATGCTAGCTTTAAAATATGTCCTCAAAGGCTTTGATAATCCTTAATTCCCCATTTGCTTAAGCATTGACTGGATACAATGACTGGCTTCTAAGGAAAAGAATGTGGTGGAAGTGGTGGTGGGTGACCTCCCAGTTGGGAAGGTGGGAAGACACAGTAGCTTCACTCTAGTTGATCACAAGGTTTGGAGAGAAGCCAACTGCCAAGTCCTGAGAGTATCAGGTCAAGCAGCACTGTAGAAAGACTCACAAGGCAACGAACCAAAGCCTCCGGCCAACAGCCATGTGAGTGAGCCAGCTTAGCAGGGCCTCCCCAGCCCTGGTTATACCTTGGGAGGATTGCAGCCCTAGCGAACATTTTCCCAGCACACTCAGAAGGAAACTGGAGCCAGACCGCTTAGCAAAGCTTCTCCCACATCCATCACTCACAGAAACCATGTGAGGTAATAAACGCCCATTGTTACACAAGTTTTTAATTTCAGGACAGTTACCTTCACTAAACTGAGATATAAGAGATGTTTTATCAGAAAATTTCCTTACAACTCCAATGTTCCATGATATTAAGAAATATCATAGAAAAAGTGGAAAGACTGGAAGAATTGAGGTCTTTAATGCATGGAAACATAGAAAGAGACAGAGTGATGGAAATAGCAGGTCTGGGCTCAAGTTTAAGTGATGCTTAAGATCCTGAGAAGGGGAACCACTGATATTGTTGGTAAAAGTTCGCAAATTCTACTGATATTTATCTTACCTAGTGAGTCCATTCATTCAGTCAATTTCTGATGCCAGGAACCTGGGAGTCAGGTATACTCTGTCCTTTAACTTGACCCTTTCTGCTAAATGGCCACCAAGTGCTGTTGATTTTCACAGGGTAGTTATTCTTAAAACCTGCTTCCTTCTCTCTGTATGTCCACCACTGCTTTAGTTCCAACCCTCAGCACTTAACAGCTTAGAATTCACCCCCGCTTCCTGAAGTCAGAGTGGCCTTTCTAGAAGGCAGACCTCACCTTGTCACTCTTCTTTCATGATGCAGTTCAGGTTCATTAACTTGACATAAAGATTCTCCATGATAGCCAGGCGTGGGGGCGCACGCCTGTAATCCCAGCGGCTGGGGAGGTGGAGGCAGGAGGATCGCAAGTTCAAGACCAGAGACAGTCAGTGTAACTTAGCAAGACCCTGTCTCAGAAAATAATAAAATCTACAAAATGGGCTGGGGGTGCAGCTCAGTGGTCCAGGCCCTGGGTTCAACCCCTAGTACCAAAAAAAAAAAAAAAAAGATTCTCCATGATTTGGCTCTGATCTTCTCTCACATTTTTGTGCCACCAGACATAAGGAGGCAGAAGTTCTCTCAGTTCAGTGTCATTTCATACCTATGGATCTCCCAGCATGTGCAAACTTCAGCTCTGTTGTCTACCTGTGTGAACCTCTGTTACTTTATCTTCCCTAAGTCTCCATAGCCTGCAGCCATACCACTGTGCGGTGTCTGATTCCTGGAAGCTAAGCAGGATCATGCGTGGTTAGTCCTTGGATGGGAGACTCGCTGGGAAAACCGGGTGCTGTTGGCTTGGGAGAAGGACCTGGCAGCCCACTTCCAAAAAATGACCAGCCATCAAAAATGCTATGAATAGCAGAGAAGCACTGACATAGTACCAGGCAGGTGTCAGGGAGTGTTTTTTCTGTTGTACATAGTGTCAATATGAATTAGTCCTGACTCCATGGCACCTAACAACAAAGTCTCATTGTTTCATATATAAAATGAGGATTAGTAGCAGACACGGTTAATAGGGTTGTTTTGATAATTAATGAGATGACACACATGAGATAGTTAGATGGGTCTCTGATATACAGTAAATGCTTTATAAATGCTCATTATCTGCATAAGCCCTTTAGTCTGCCTCCTCTTCCCCTTCTCTGTATGGCTAACTCCTGCTGTCCATCAAGACTTCGTTAAGATGTTAACATCTACCCAGTGAGTGCCATTATAGTGATCCGATGTTTTCTTTACATTGTTGCTTTATTTGTCAAGCTAAACCTCTTTCTTTCTCTCTCAGCTTAGTTATTATCACATATTCAGCATGTAGAATTTATGCAGACCATAATATACTTGTTGTTGTTGTTAGGTGCTGTCGAGTTGTTTGGACTCATAGCAACCATCATAGGGTTTTCAGTGGCTGATTGTTTCAGGATTGCCTCAAGGATTACCTTGAGGATTGCCTTTCAGGATTGTCACATCCTTCTCCCATATAAGATACTTGGGGTGTAACTAAGTGAATGTACCTAGGATGACCAAATAAAACTGGAAACTCTCTACACCTGTACTAATTAAATTAATTGTGTTTCTGTCTTCTCAAAGTAGATGAAAATCAGCAAATACCAAGGTGACACAAAACTTGGTTCTGAAAACCAAGGGTTATAACATGAGTCATAAGATTTCATGGTAATAACTACTAATCTACCTTGAATGAAATATCCAACTTAACAAAGCCATCAAACAAACAAACTAGATAGCAGAAATCCAAGTTTGAAGGAAATTAAGAGTGAAACAAGTATAAGTGTTTTTCTGTTAAATATACACCACAATATTAAATAATATGATATTAATTGATCCATAATACAAATCACATTATAAACATTGTATAATATGTAATAAAACTATTGGACAAAAATTTAAGTTTCAATTTTATATAGTATGGTGTCACTTATTATATTTTTTGATATAAGCATTTCAAATTAAAAAAAAATCAAATAATCCTCTATACATTGTTGTTGTTGTTAGGTGCCCTTGAGTCGGTATCCGACTCATAGCGACCCTCATAGGGTTTTCAATGGCTGAGTGCTTCGGGATTGCCTTGGGAGTGGATTGCCAGGCCCTTCTCCCATTTTTGCGGTGCTGGGAATTGAACTTGGGACCTCAGAGACTGCAGCACAGCACTCTACCAACTAAGCTAAATCCCAGGCCCCTCTATACATAGTCTATTATAAATGAGTAGCGTATTATGAATAAGTTTATATGCAATTCAAATCAACTTGTTTTCCCCAATGCTTGTATCTGTGGTATCTGAGTTTATTGTATTGGGTGTGGTGATGTGTCCCATGCCCCCTTTATAACTGAAATATTAATTCCTTTTCCCTGGTAGCGGTCTGTAGGAATTGCTCTTGTTAGAAGAAAACCACCTACCTCAAGGTCATGCTGCCCCCAGGGGGAGGTCCTCATTGAATGACTGGTCAAATCAGGGCTCTAAAGCCTTTGTCCTTCCTCCTGATTCTGGACAACTTGGAAGGACTTCAACAGTTTTATAGCACCCAGATGGCTTGACCAAGGCTTTCCTTGGGATGTAAATTGCAACCCAGTTCTGCCCAGTCTCATGCAGTGGCCCTCACTATCCACAAAGGTGTTAATCCCAAGAGCTTTTCCTAATACACGCTAATCTCTGGATGGTGTTTTTCCCAAGCAACCTTTCCTTCAGCATGTATTAAATCTCAAATTATTGTCAGGATTGAATTTCCATATTAATAACATATTTGGCTTTTTATATCATGCATGCAACCCATTTCCACACACATTCTGTCACTCATACAGTTCCTTATTCACTAATTCATCTGATTTATTACTTCACTGATTCATTTCTTTTTTGTGAGTTTATCTGCTATTTTCAGAATGTACATGGAACTACTTGGCTGTGGTCAAAGTTGCACCATTTTGTTCATTCTGAGATAAATTGCTTTTTGTTTTCATATTATGCCATCTCTACAGTGAAGACGCATCTTAAAATTGTTGACATCCTATCATCTTTATTGGCCAAATTTATGTAGTAGTTGCCATTGTTGTTCTTGATGACTAACTGGACAATTAACAACTCCCAATAATTTAATTAATAGACCATTTAGAGATTATTCTAAGGAACGTGATTCCTGACTGCTTTGTGACTAGTTTTTGATAAGATGAAGAAGACAGTAGCATCAGAACTTGCAGAAGAATTTGTAACTTCTAACTCAATTTATTTAGACAAAATACTAAGACCCCTGTAATAGTTTGTTGAGGGAGTGGAACATTTTGAATGGTCTTAGAGCATTTCTTATTAGATAGTTTTTCATTTTTAAGGGAAATATTACCTTTATCAGGGAGAAGTAGTAGTTATCTGATTAACCAAGTAATTAAGCATAGCAATAGTAATAGTGAAGCAAACTATTTGTCTTCGATGTGATAAAATTAGACATCTGCAACATTAATATGTTACATTCTGCCAAAAATGCTTAAGCCAGATATAATCACAAAGCCTTCAAACAAATCCATAATATGAGATAATCACAAAGAAGCCTCCAGACAAATCCATATTGTAAAACATTCACAAGAAGACAGGATTGGGCTGCCCAACAAAGTCAGTGTCATATACAAACACACACACACACAAACAATAGGCACACAAAAACACAGATTAGAAGAGACTCAGAGCTATAATAACCAACTTGTTTGGAACTTGATGACCAAAACAGAAAGCCACACAAAACCCTTTCAGAACAAAAGAAAATTTGGGGAAGCTTAAACTTGGATTCATGTATTACTGATTTAATACAAATATTATTAGGTAGAACAGTAATGGCGTTGTTGTCATGTTGAATAATGTTCTTATAGGAGATGAAAACTGGAATATCTAGAAGTGATATGGTGTGGTATCTGTTGTAATTTATTTTCAGATGGTTCCTGGAAATTTGAATGGAGAATGATAAAGCAGCCATATGATATACTATACGTAATCTACTGGGGTTTATGAACATTTGTTGTATAACTGTTTTAACTTCCTGTAGGCTTGATAATTTTCAACATAAAAAGCTGAGGAAAAAGTAACACTATATTTGTAAAACACACACCGGTATATTACAGACTTGAAAAATGGGAGAAAATCCTCTAGATGGTAGTGGGTCACTTCACAGGACAGAGGTTGGTTGGCTTTACATGTAGAGTCACAGACATTGACAAGTATTTATTTGTTTGTTTGTTTGTTTATTTAGAGGCAAGTTTTGCTATGTTGCCTCAGCTGGCCCTGAACTCTGGGGCTCCAGTGATCCTTCTGTGCCAGCCACTTGAATAGCTGGGACAACAGTTGGCCCTCCCAGTTTATCAACTACTCCTAATCACACTTCTTATTGTTGGACGCTGTCAGGTTGGGTCCAACTCATAGCAACCCTCATAGGGTTTTCGATGGCTGATTGTTTTCAAGATTTTTTCATAAGTGGGCTGCCAGGTCCTTCTCCCACTATTTTTGTGGTACTGGGGATAGAACCCAGGGCCTAAAAGAGCACAGAGCAGTGCTCCACCAACTAAGCTAAACTCCAGCCCCTTAATCACACCAGGAGGTAAAAATTTTGTTGTTGTTGTTGTTGTTAGGTGCCATCGAGTCGGTATTCGACTCATAGTGACCCTCATAGGGTTTTCAATGGCTGACTGTTTCAGGATTGCCTTAGGAGTGGATTGCCAGGCCCTTCTCCCATTTTTGCGGTGCTGGGAATTGAACTCGGGACCTCAGAGACTGCAGCACAGCGCTCTGCCCACTGAGCTAAATCCCAGCCCCCCCTAAAAATTTTGTAGTAATACTTTATTTTTATGTTTGTTTACACATGCCATACAGTGTTGTGTGCTTAAAATGATGTCTAAATCATCCTAGGGCTGGGATTTAGCTTAGTTGGTAGAGTGCTGTGCTGCAGTCTCTGAGGTCCCAAGTTCAATTCCCAGCACCGCAAAAAATGGGAGAAGGGCCTGGCAATCCACTCCCAAGGCAATCCCGAAGCACTCAGCCATTGAAAACCCTATGAGGGTCACTATGAGTCGGATACTGACTCGACGGGACCTAACAACAACAAAAAAATCATCCTAAAAGAACTTTTAATGAAATAAAATAGAAGGATGTGAGAGTACTTTCAACAGATTAATTAGCAGAGTTTTTTTCCCTGAGTGATGAATAAAATAATAGCATATCTTACAGTTGATGCCATCTTAAATAACATGTGGTGAAATAAGGGGAATATATAATCCTTTTTAGTAATAATGATGTTCAGAGGAGTGAATTCATTAATATACAGCAGAAAATAATATTACTTTACAAAATGAATTGGTTATATTAGCATAATTACATCATAGACAGCATCAATTGTCATGTTATTATTTAATTATACTCCAAGAATTATCCATATGCAATGGAAATGGTGTCTTTCTTATTGTGACTAAGGAAAAACAATCACCAAAAAGAAAGAGACAGAGAGAGAAAGACAGGGAATGAAAAAACCATAATTACTCGTAGCCCACCATTTCTTATTTTTAACATTCTATTGTGAATATTTTAAAATATACATATTAGAAGGCATAATAGAACGATTAATCATTAACCACATCATCCAGCGTTGACAATTTCTAATGGTTTTAATATTTGTCTAGTGTCCACCCTCTCTTTTTGGACTGGCCCAAGAAAGTGGCCTATTTATAGGCACAATAGAGTATCAGAAGGTTTCTTAGAAATTTCCTTTTAATCTAAGATTTTAAAATGTGTTGCTTTTGTGGCCATTGAATGTATTGTTGTTGTTAGGTGCTCTTGAGTTGGGTAAAACTCATAGTGACCCTATGTATAATAGATGAAACACTATCTGACACTGTACCATGCCCAGTACTATTGTCAGTGCTTCTCTGCTATGCACAGGGTTTTCAATGGCTGGTTGTTTCAGGAGTGGGCTGCTGAGTCCTTCTCTCAAATTTATAGTGCTCCATCTGGTAGTAACTAGGCCCAACTTAGCTTCCAAGATCTGATGAGTTTGGACACAGGGTGGTATGGCTGTAGATATTGAATGTATATGTATTCACAATAACACATGAACATATATCTGTGTTCACAAACACGATATAAACATTAGTTCAGCATTTCTTATATTCAACATACTTGTATATAAAATATATACATACACATTCTAAGAGATATTATCTATGTATTACTTTTTGAAGTTGAATTTAATTACAGTAGCAATATGTAGCATGATATTGGCTCAAAAGGCAGTGTTAATCAAATGAATGCTAGAGCCACCATGCAACAGGCAGGCCAGTCAAAGAAAATGTGGGAGCATAGTGGTGGTTTGAGCAGCTCAAGACCATTTTGAAGTGATAGTGAATTTTTTTTTTTTTTTTTTTTTTGTGGTACTGGGGGTTGAACTCAGGACCTCACACTTGCATGCTTTGCAAGTGCTGTACCACTGAGCTGCACCCCAGCCCATTTTTTAACTTTTTGAGACAGGGTCTCACTAAATTATGCAGACTGTCTCTGCTGTCAAACTTGTGATCCTCCTGCCTCTGCCTCCCTAGTCGCTGGGATTACAGGTGTGAGCCACCATGCCCAGGTGTGATATTTGAAATTTGAGAACACTGTGGATGCACAACGACAATGGAAATGTGAGTATCCAACAGATCCTCCAACACGTCTAACAACTGCATACATTCATGGTAAGTTTGAGACACATGGACTGGGTGTGATGTGCACAAGGGAAGATTCAGGAGACCTTGTATAACAAGAAGTCCTACTTCTTCTGCTATGGTGACCATTTTGAGCACCTCTTGTAGTTTCAGAAGTCAAACATGACTTGTATTTATCTTTGGTTATCAGTATATATTGAGTATTACAATTTTAGTACAGTTTTTTCTTTCTTTAAGTTTTTTGACACCTTCTGTTTATGCATACATAGATACAAGGATGTAGATGTATGCATATAGATACCTGCACATCTATGAGGTTATATGGGTGCATGCATTGATATTTCATGGGATTGCTTTACTGTGAGGAACTGAAGAAGAGAGATGATTTACTCTAGGGGATTAAAGGACCTAAACTAGATTTAGGATTATGACCATCCTAAGCTTTTATAACCTGCAGCCACACCACTGTGGCTGTCAGATCCTGTCCAATCCTGTCAGATCTTGGAATCTAAGCAGGATCAGGCCTGGTTGGTATTTGGATGGGAGACTGCCTGGGAACACCAGGTGCTGTAGGCTTGGGAGAAGGACCTGGCAACCCATTCCCAAAAAGCAATCAGCCATTGAAAATCCTATGAATAGCAGAGAAGCACTGACAATAGTGTTTCATCTGTTATATAGAGTCATTATGAGTTGGACACCAACTCGATGGCACCTAACAACAACAACAACATGCTTTTATATTTGATTTTAATAAATTCAAAGGTAATAAAGGGAGTCCTATTTCTAATGTTTTCAGCCACTCCCATACTCTTTTACGTAATGGCTGCAGTAATTGACATTCCCACCAATAATATACAAAGGTTGTCTTTTCTCCATATATTTGCCAACACTTAAAATCTTTGTCATTTGTTATTCTAAGAGGTATGAAGTGACATTTTATTGTAGTTTTGATTTTCATTTCCCCAATGCTTAGTAATGTTGAGCACCTTGTCATATACCTGTTGGCCATTGGTATGTCTTCTTTTAAGAAATGTATTTTCAGGTCCTTTGCCCATTTTTCTTTTTTAATATTGGGAAATTCGGGGTTTTGGATATTGAGTTGTTTGAGTTTCTTATGCACCATGGATATTAATCTCTTTTCAAATGTGTGGTTTGTAAATATTTTCTCCCATTCCATATGACCCAGCAATCTCACTTGTAGGTATATATTCCAGAGAATATGAAATCAATATCTTGAAGGGATGCCTGCAGCCCCATGTTCATTGCAGTCTTACTCACAATAGCCAAGATGTGGAAAGATCCTGAGTGCCCATCAACAGATGATCGAATAAAGATAATGTGGGATTACTTATACGGTGAGATATTTTTCAGCCTTAAATAAAGAAGAAAATTCTGCCATTGTGGACAACATGCCTGAGCCTGGAGGTCATTAGGCTGAGTGATATAAGCCAGCCATGGAATGATAAACACTGTGTGTCTTACTCATATGTCAAATATAAAAAAGGCAAAGTCATAAAAGCAGAGTATAGGATGGCGGTAGCCAGCGTCTCTGGTATGGGAAGAAAACAGATGCTAGTTGAAGGGTCCAAAGGTTCAGTTAGGTGGGATGGGTAAGTTCCAGTGATCAAATGTGTAACAGTTAACCAAGCCTTATCATACAGCCAAAATTTGATAAGAGTAGATCTTAAATGTCTTCACCACACACACACACACACACACACACACACACACACACACACACGAACACAAATGTTACCATGTGAAGTGATGGATGTATTGATTAGCTTGATTATATTCCTTTGTTCACAATGTATACATATGATATACATGTATACAATGATACATATATCAAAATATCACATTGTGCCCTTGAAATATATGCAGGGTTGTTTTTTGTTTTTGTTTTTGTTTTTCTGCAGTACTGGGGGCTGAACCCAGGGACTCACGCTTGCATACTTTGCAAGTGCTGTACCACTAAGCTGCACCCTCAGCCCATTGTTTTACTTTTTGAGACACAGTCTCACTAAATTTTGTAGACTGCCTCTGGTCTCCAACTTGTGATCCTCCTGCCTCTGCCTCCTGATTCACTGATTGCGCCCAGCAATATATGCAGTTTTTACTCACCAATTTGTACCTCAATAAAACTGGCAAAAAGGCAATGACGACAATTCAGAGAAAATCTTACTGTAAATAAGAACCATTTTAAACGAATATGTATGAATCATTGTTATTTTTGCATAGCTAGCTTGAAAATGTGAAATAAACACAAGTTCTGATTCTTTGCTTGGAAATTGAAAACTCTGCTAAGTAAATTTACCATATGGTTGAGGACATTTTACTCCAAAGTGATCTATCAGATCTCAACTTTCGCTTCCCTAATTCTTACTATATTTTATTCTGTCTCCAATTATAAAATTTGTACAAATTTAATTCTGGTTATGTGGATTTTTATCATATATATATCTTTTTTTCCTTCCTCCCACCAGCTTTACTTATGTGTCATTGCACTATTTGGTTCATATCCATTCTTCTGTCTCTAAGGAATTATTGATTTGGATGTCGCTAGACCTCTCCAATATAAGTCAGTTTGAAAATACTATTTTTATTCAGATTAAAGAATTTGAGATTCAACAAGTCAATAACATATGGAGACTGTCAGACTGATTCACTCCCAACATAGACTCTTCAGATGCCCTGGGGAATGGGATAAACTATGTATAGTTTATTCAGGTTTGACTGCACAGCACTCCATTTTAGTTCCACTTTATGTTAATGGCTATGCAGAATGTCTAAGAGCAGAAAGTCAATTGAACTACACAGGGTGCATTGAATCATTGATTTTGAACACAGCAGCCATAGTGTTTTGCAAGAAAAAAATATTGATTAAAGCAAACTAAAGTGATTTTCTCTACTTTCTTTATTTAGAATGATTTTATTTAACATTTTGATTTCACTATTTAGATGGAGGTATATAAAAATTATGAGAATATTTGAGACTAGGTAGAGACTCATTCAAGAGCTATGAGTAAGAACCTAGGAGACTTTTTATTATTATTTCAAAAATGACTTTTTCTACATGTTCAGCTTTTTATTGATGGACTGTATGGAAATAATTTCCCTATTGATATTAATTTGGCTCTGAACCTTGGCAGAGAGTGGAGTTCTGTTAAGGTTACATTAAAAACAATTTTTTAAAACTGTCAAATAGAATCACTTATAGATGACAATTTTCCTCATAGTTTCAGAATGTAATGTAACTGATCACTAGCAATATTCACATAATAACAGAGATGCACATTTATAAAATGCACAGATTTAAAATTAAGTGGAAATGTTGAAAATAAGCAGACACTATCAAAATAACTGCAAGTATTTCAGAGAAGTTGAACAAAGGTTAAGGCCCCCAAATCATTTCAGAAATGATAGTTTCCTCTTGGCCCAATTAGGGAACCTGAATGTGGTTATGTTGTTGTGGTGCTCAGGACCCTAATTGCACATAAAATCTCCTTCCAAATCATAACATATGTGCTATTTCTGAGTCGCTTTCCACTCTAAACAAAAGGTGAATTATTAAAATGTGGTGAGATTTCATGCAAAATTGGCAGGCAGCTTAGTGGGCAATAATTTAACACTTGCACTGTGAAATTTAAATTTACCTCTACTCATCATAACTCCACTGACCAGCAGCAGGCAGTTGTATTTTTGTTTTATTTTTATGAGAGCAGAGAGATTTAATTACTGCCATTTGAACTGAAGGGTCTGCCATTGCCTGGTGACAGGACTCAGACACAGGCAGATTATGGCAGATAATGTTAAGGCTCCTGAGGGCCGTGTCCTCTCTCTGAGCTGAGTGGGATAGAGAGTGCTGAAGGCAGAGGCTCAGGGGTCCCCAATATACTGACCATTTTGCTGAAAAGGAAAGCATTCAGAAGATCTGCCTTCCTGCTTAAATTCACTCCATCATCTCTGGCTTTTCACCCTACATTCTTGCTTTTTACTGAAGACAAGTTTTTGTGCCTTCTCTTTGTTTATAAAGAGTAACAAAAAGAGCAAAGTATAATTTCCTCTTTTAAAAAAGTGAGCAAAATGGACAGCTAAATGTACCGTTTTGTGCTATTAGAAATAAATTATTGCTTTCTTTATTTAGGGCAGGAAAAGAAACAAACAGATAGGTAGTGGTATATTTTAAATATTCCTTTTCCCCCAGCAGCTGTCTTTGGAGGCGTGAACACTGTCATGGTGGTTCACAGCTAAATAAGAGTCCAGAGTTCAATGCTGTTGAGCTGATACATAATTCAGATTACTGGGTCTAAGCAGAAACAGATGGAAAGAGTTATGCTGACCATAAGCATTTGCTTTACAACCACATACTAAAAGCAACAACTTTAAAATGTAAAAAAATAAAATAAAAATGACTCTCTGTATGCATTTACACTTAAATGCATTGTTAGATGCCATTGAATTGGTGTCTGACCCATAGCAACCCTATGTACAATAGATGAAACACTACTGTTGTGCTTCTCTGCTAGTCATAAGGTTTTCAGTGGCTGATTGTTTTTTGGGGAATGGGTTGCTGGGTCCTTCTTCCAAGCCTACAGCACCTGGTGTTTCTAGGCGATCTCCCATCCAAGCACTAACCAGGCTCAATCCTGCTTAGCTTCTGAGATCTCACGGGATCACATGCCACAGTGGTACGGCTGCAGACATTTAAAGGCATTAGTCTGTTATAAAACAATACAGATGAAGGGTACTGCTTCTGTCTGAGGCAATGAGGTCTCACTGCTGCCCAGTTCTTGGGATGTTTAAAAGGTACCTCCTGGCTCAGCTTCATGGATGTGTCATTCATGCAGTCACATGGGTTCCACACTTGGAAAGCCCCCACCCTTGGTTTCATGCTTTGCTGTCACTGTCTTGAAGTTCATAATAATTTTTGAACCAGGAACCTTTCATTTTCATTTTGCACTGTGGCCTACAAGGTCTGCAGCCAGCCTGGGTGCCCCTAATTGTGTATAAGCTGGCATTGTAGTTGACAGGCTCAAGTTTTCCCTTCTCCCCCTTCCAAGTGTGTTGTATGGTTCTTGTCTGGGTTATAGGGTTTAGCCTATTTTTACCTTTCTGCACTGCTTCTTATGTTCCATTTTCATGGTATTTAGATTATAGCAGACATGAACTTCCTGTGTCTCAGCACCGGCCATGAATCAGGCTGGGAGTTGGGACCACAGGGCTGTCAGGGGAACTGCCTAGTTCCAGCTTTAAAATAACAAGTACTTGACAGCTTCGTTTACATAACTGCAAAACCATGGCTATATTCTACATTGAAGCTACATGTGACATAATAACTAGGGACTTAATTTATTTAGACTTTTTCCTTGCAGTGTAATTTCCAATAAATACAGCTCCCTTGGGCAGGAAGACATGGCATTTCACAATGCTCACATTTTCCTCCCTGCCTTTGGACCTGCCTTCCTTTCTGGATAGTTAACAAAATGAACACTACACCTCATAATTTCTCTTTTACCCTACTTGCCACAGCCTACGTACAGGGCTTATGAGGATGGATGGAGTGCTCAGGGGGTATGTTAGAACATGTTTCAGTTCATTTTTAATCTTTTTTATCCTAATTTTTTTTCCTAAGTAGCCAAAGCAGCATGACAATGATCTGCCAGAATGCTATAGAAATCAGAATTGTTCTTTAAGGCACAATAGCCATGGGTAGGAAATTAGGCTTAGTTTGACTATGCATGTCTTTTAGTTATTTTTAAGATTTCAGTTTTTAGCTGAAATGTGTAAATGGAAAGATAGGAAGGTGAAAGTAGATAGTGGAAAACATCCCTTCCCTCCAGAGGAAAGAACAGTCATTGTCTTGTTATTATTTGATATTTATACAAGGGAAGAGACATCTAGGGCCAAGCACAATGGGTGAAATTGTGCCAAAGACAAATACAATCCCTGCCTTGAGGTGCTTTCTGCCCAGGTCTGGGTCAAGAGTGCACTGAAGGGAAGGAAGTGAGCTGAAAAGTCGAGAATTCCCCTGGGCGGTGCATGCCAAGCCACCTGTGGGCTTCAAACAATGGCTTTGGATGGGAAATGTTGGAGAAAACTTCCTGAAATATTGGAAAGCAGATGCTAAGACTTGATGGTTAACAATTGTTATGAGTGTGTGCACCTAGGAAATTGCTTGGCTAGAGATGATTATTCAAGTGATCAGTTCTTAGCAAATTGAGAGAAGCACCCCGTGGATAGCTGTGATGATCTCAAGCAGAAACCTAACCAGGAAATGCCTTCAGTTAATCAGACTGCTGTTCCCAGTCTGGGTGGCTGTTCATACTGGACATGAGTGAGGAAGAGTTGGAATTTCTCTACTAAAGAGAACTCTAAGTAATTCAGCCCACTTTTCAAATCATAGCCTTAGGGTTCTATGTGAAATAGCTGTATTAGACCAAACAAAATTTGTCCTTTTTCATCTTCATAGTCACATTTGGTAAAGTTATAATGGGTGAAAAATTTGATAGTGGGAGGAGAAACAAAGCCACGTCAGACAGTTTAAATTTTTGTGTAACTCCTTCATTACGTGTATTATTTTCATTGGAAATACAAATAATCAATTGCTACAAGATTTCTTATGATGCAGAGAATGATAGTAAGCAAATGTAGAAAAGAGCAAGAGAATAAGCTATAGGTGGATAATTTTCCATGAAAGAAAATGAAAAATTAACATAGGAAGAGCAGTAAGTTGAACTCTGAGGATTAAATACTTGGCAACTCTTAACATATTGTGAGTCATTTATTTCAAGTGAGAGACACTTCTCTGTTGCTTCCATTCGGTAAAGTAGTCCCTGATCCTGCTGTGGGTATTCCACTCTGCAAGAAGTAACAGACATCTTCTTCTTATTAGTTTAGAGGTCCTAATTTTCCTCTCTTTGATTTTTCTGTCTTGTACAGGCATATATAGTTTCTTAGAGCATAAAAATCAGTGAAAAAAATATGCAAGTTGAACAGAAAGCCCAGAAATAAAACTTCATATATGTAGCTAAATCATTTTTGATAAAGGTACTAAAGCCATTCAATGAGGAACGGTCATTTTCAACAAATGACACTAAACAAATTGGCTATCTCTGTGCAAAAGAATGGAACTGGATTCCTGTCTTACCTCATATACAAAATGGATCAAAGATCTAAATATAAAAACTAAAACTATAAAACTCTTAGAAGAAAATCTAGGAGAAAATCTTTATGATATTGGATTTGGCAATGACCTCTTGCATATGACACCAAAAGCATAATCAACAAAAGAAAAATGGATAAATTGAATTTCATCAGAATTAAAATTTTTATACATCAAAGCCCACCATCAAGAGGAAGAAAGGATAATCTGTGAAATGGAAGAAAATATGTGCAAATCATACATCAGAAAAGGCATTAATATCCAGAATAAGTGAAGAACTGGTACAACTCTACAATGAAACAAATAATCTAATTAAAAATAGGCAAAGGAACTGAATAGAAATGTCTCCAAAGAAGATGGACAAATAGCCAATAAGTGCATGAAAACATAGTCAATGTCACTAGCTATAAGGTAAATGCAAATTAAAATCACAATGAGATACCACTTAACACCTATATGGATGACTGTTCTTTTTAAAATTGGAAACAAGTGTTAGTGAAAATATGGGGGAAATTAGGACACTTATGTACTGCTCTTAAGAATACAATATGGTTCACCCACTGTACAAAAACAGCATGGAACTTCCTCAAAGTGTTAAACATATAATTGACATACTACCCAGCATTTCCATTCTTACATATATACCCTCAAATACTTGAAAGGAGACATTCAAACAGATACTTGAACATCAATGTTTATAATAGCATTATTCACAATAGTGAAAAGTTACAAATAACCCCAAAAGATCATCCACAGATGAGAAAGAATGTGTGTGCATACAATGGACTATTATTCAGCCTCCAGAAAACCTGGTATTTTATTTCACATTATACCCCATGAAGACATCAAGCTAATTAAAATAAGCCAAACACAAAAGACAAATATTGTATGATTTCACTTATATAAGGCACCTAAAATGGGCAATCTTGAAACAAATAGAATGCTACTTTTCAGGGGCTAGAAGAGAGAAGGGAGCAGGGGATTGTTTAACATACACATAATTTCGGTACACAATGATGAAAAGGTTCTGCAGGTGGCTAGTGATGATGATTGCATAACACTGTGAATGTACTTAAGCCACGAGATTCTATTGTTAGAATAATTAAAATGGTATCAAATAAAGATTAAAAATAATAACGAAACAAAAGGAAAACTTTGGAGACATATTTCTTTTGTCTTGCTTTAGCAGGTAATGCTTACCTACCCACTTTTTATTGCTGTGAGTTGAAAATCAGAGGTGCTTATTGACCATGAGATTCTGCCACCTGCTGTACTAATATTGACTGTATTGACTAACTTACCGGTCAATAGCCTACATTAAAATAAAGTGAGTCCAGTTAAATAATTAATTTGCACGTTTAAAGAAAGACTGTAGATCTTGACCACAGTTTCAGGACCAATTAAGTCCAAATACCTTCCAGAGTTTACAGTAAGTAACTATTACCACCTGCCACAATTAGATCAAAACACTAAGATCCTAGGCAAGGCAGGAGGTAAACATCAGGATAATAAAAAGAGAAGCATGTGTGAAGCAGTCTGGTTTTAAATAAGTGCATGCCATTTCTCCTCAGCTACAGTCACATTTCCCAGGGGCCAGTTAGGAACATTCTGAAGTCCTCACAAAGAGTAATACACCACTTTGGTTTAGGAAATATTCCTCATTTATTCATCTCCCTATCACTTACTGAAAGACTTTTCTGCTTGGAGCCCTGAATGCAGGAGATGAAAAAAGAAATGGAAAAAAAAAAATAGGCAAAAACAAAAACAAAAAACAATACCTTAAATCTCTTGCTTTCCTGGCAGACAATCACAGTCCTATTGGAACTTCAATGGGCTAAGCAAAGGGTGCTCATTCAAGCCAGAATAGTTGAGTAATAGTTTTCTTGGGGAATATAAAATCCAGGCAGATCCTAAAGGATAAGTGAGACAAGTGAATGTAATGACATGGAATCCAGGCCCAGGAGAGAGCTGGCCTGAGAGGTGAACTTTCCTCGCCTCACCTCCAGATTCCTTGCCTTCCATCCTCCTCGAGTTTCATCAAAAATGTCTTTGAATAATAGTGATGAAACCTAACTCCTGAGCAATATATAAAAGGTAAAGTAAAACTTCCCTTCAAAAGTCACTCATCAAAACTGACCAAAAAAAACTACATCCTTCCGTCCCTCTTGCTTATTACTTAGTTTCTGGTTTAGACCCATTGTCTCTGTTCCCCAGAGCCCTTGGGTGCATGTACCAGTAGAGTAGGGAGAAGGAAAGGGAAGGGACACAATCGCCAATGCAATGACAACACCGAAGGCTCGAGAGAGTTGTGTGTAATTTGTAATTGTACTATTTTCTCTCAGGGATGTAATTGTCTCGGCCGTATTTATTCCTTACTAATTCTTTTATCACTAAATATTTAACCAAAATGCCAAGTGGTCTTACTTCCCAATAGAGGAGATGACCAGACCTACATGTAACTAAATCAGTATTTCTCTGGACATGAGTGGACCACTTCATGTAACAATACACATTGATGTTCCTAGCATTGTTCCATGTTGTTGTTGTTGTTAGGTGCTATCAACTCAGTGTCCAACTCATGTCAACCCTACATACAACAGGCAAAACACTATTGTCAGTGATTCTCTGATATTCATAGGGTTTTCAGTGGTGGATTGTTTTTTGGCAGTGGGCTGCTGGGTCCTTCTCCCAAGCCTACAGTATCTGGTGTTTGCATGTGGACGACCATCCAAGTACTAACCAGGCCCAACCTTGCTTAGCTTCCAAGATCTGATGGTATTGGATGGCACAGTGCTATGGCTGCAGGCATTGTTCCATGTTGTTGTTGTCGTTAGGTGCCGTCGAATCAAGTCCGACTCATAGCGACCCTATGTACAGCAGATCGAAACACTTGCCAATTCTGTGCCAGGCAAATGATCTTATTTATGTTTAAGCCCATTGTTGCAGACACTGCATCAATCCATCTGGTGGAGGGTTTTCCTCTTTTGCATTGACCTGCTACTCTCCCAAACATGATGTCCTTCTCCAGGGATTGATCTCTCCTGACTACATGTCCAAAATATGTAAGACGCAGTCTGGCCATTCTTGCTTCCAAGGAGCACTCTGGTTGCACTTCTTCTAGGACAGATTTGTTGGTTCTTTTGGCAGTCCATGGTATATTCAATAGACGTCTCCAGCACCACAATTCAAAAGCATCAATTCTTTTCTGTCTCTCTTGTTCAATGTCCAGCTTTCACAACCATATGATGCCACTGAAAATACCATGGTATGAGTCAGATGCACCTTTGTCGTCAATATGACATCTTTGCTTTTCAATACTCTAAAGAGATCTTTTGCCACAGCTTTTCCTAGAGCAATGTGTCTTTTGATTTCTTGACTGCTCCTTCCACAGGTGTTGATTATAGAACCAAGCAAAGCAAAATCTTGGACGACCTCAATCTTATCTCTATTTATTGTGAAGTTGCGTGCTGACCCAGTTGTAAGGATTTTTGTTTTGTTGATGTTTAGTCATAACCCATATTGAAGGCTATGATCTTTGATCTTCACCAGTAAATGTTTTAAATCCTCTTCACTTTCAGCAAGCAAAGTGGTGTCATCTGCATAATGCAGGTTGTTAATGAGTCTTCCTCTAATCTTGATGCCACATTCTTCTTCATAAAGTCCAGCTTCTCGGATTATTTGTTCAGCATATAAATTGAAGAGATAGGGTGAAAGTATACAGCCCTGGTGCACACCTTTCTCAACTTTAAACCACTCAGTGTTTCCTTGTTCTATTCGAACAACTGCCTCCTGGTTCATGTACAGATTTCTCATGAGCATAATTAGGTATTCTGGTATTCCCATTTTCCGAAGTGTTATCCATAATTTGTTATGATCCATACAATCAAATGCTTTTGCATAGTCAATAAAACATAGACATCTTTTTGATATTCTCTGCTTTCAGCTAATATCCACCTGACATCAGCAATGTTGTCCCTGGTTCCCCACCCTCTTCTGAATCCTGCTCATTGTTCCATAAATGCCCTCAATTTTGAATGTTGGGTATGATGGCATAAATATCATAGGGAAGTCACCTGAAGCAATTTAAAGTAAGAGTGGGCTCTGATGAAGCAGTTTCAGACAGGCTGTGATGTTTTTACAAATTAAAGAATTGAAGAATAGATGTGGAATTTACATATTATGTATGTAATTTACATATTACATATTTCAAAGAGGTGATTTGTTTTGAAAATAAGTAGAAATGAACTGATTAAAGCAAAACCTGATCTGAACAGAACAAGGACATCAAAGCAAACATGATATTTGAGCTTCTGGCACAAATGTAATAGGTCTTTAACCTTTTATCCACCCTTTCAATAAATATGAACTAAGTACTGGGTTATTAGTGAAGTCACAAATGTGAAAGGGCCATAATCTAGATTCTTACCATGGAGTATGGGGAGAGATACTGACATGAATATACATTACAGTATGTGACGAGTAAAATGCACTCAGTTCTTATGAGACTTCTCCAGGGATGGGCATTTGAGCTGAACCATGATGTGTTTGGAAGGGAAGAAGAGAATAGGGAATGTGGCACCCAGACAGGGAGTGGGTCTGAGAGTCACCATGCAGAAGTTGTCCCACTTTACACCTTCCTGATAATGATGATGAGGGTGAGAATGACAACTATGGTAGTCATGTCAACTGATAATTATCTATGTGGCAGGAAGAGCTCAAAGCATCCATATGAATTACCTTTTTAATGCTCACAGTACCTCTGTGAAGTAGATACTCTATCAGTTTTCTATTGCTGTGTACCTCAAAGTCTGCGGGCTTGAAATAGCCCCTATTTATTTAGCTCATGATTCTGTGGAAATTGGTAACTAATCTGGGGTCCATTGGGTTGTTTGGGCTCCCTGGTGAGTCAGTGGTCAGCATCTAGGTCATGCCATCTTGGGATGGCCTGGCCTGGGTTGTCTCCATAGCTTCATGTGGTGTCTTGACTGCAGTGGTCCAGGCAAGATTCCTTTACTTGGCAGTTTTCTAAGAGAAGTTGGAGAAGCACACAAGACTTTTGCCACCTGGCTATGAAACCAGGGCACAATAATTTTTGTCAGCTTTTCTATTGTTTAAAGCAAGTCACAAGTCACCAGACAGCCCAGATTCATGGGAGAAGAAACAGACTCCACCTTATAATGGGAAGAGTTGTAAAGCCATATTACAATAGGACATAGATCCCAGAGGAGCACTGTCCTCATTTTTTACAAAAATTTTCCCCCGTAATATTATTATGTCTGCTTTACAGATGAGGAACCTGAGGCTTACACTGAAAGAGTATATAGTAAATGAGCTATGAGTTATGCTTTGAGCAACACCAGAATCTGGCCTTTTCCTATGGATGCTCCCTCTCCTTATTCTCACTATAATTTCTCATTGTTATTTAAATTCTGCAACATTCTGGAGAATTCTTCTGCCTAAGATTCTTCCGTATGAAATAGTACCTACCCTGACTTATTTATTTTATATGAAGATAATTTCAAAGTTTCCATATTGTGACAGCATATTAATTGTCCTATCTCTTAACCAGAATGATAAATATCACCTAGAATTTAAAGAGTCATAGCATTAGAGTATAGACACAAGGAGATGGTGATGCTCTGTATTCAGTGGCATGGTGAGGGGTGGGTTGGGGCTGGGTCAATTCCCATAGATGTATGTATTTGTCGGTACTTTTAATATTTATGCATTTCATTGTTTGTAAATTTTGCATAAAATGGAAAAAAACCAACTGTAAGCCAATATTAAACTCTAATGCTATGCAAATTACCACATTTGAGGAAGGTGAACTGATATCTACAAGTCACTTTGAAATAAATTCCAAAAATAATACGGAGTGATGGACAGATAGGATTGGTAAGTAGACATGTGATAAACTAAATACAGTATTCTAACAGACATCTTTTTAGCCTTTCTATATATTAGATAATTTTCATAGTAAAATCTTGAAGAATAAAACTTAGCTTAGGTTTTGAAACTAGGGCTAGAAACTAGGCTCATGTACTGTGTAATCTATAGAAAAGTCTCTAGAATTTCTTAAGCTCCAGTCCCTGACCCCATAAACTGACAGAGATGAGGATATCTAATCTATAAATTGTAGATAAGATAGACATGAGGGTTAAATGAACATGAATATGTAAAGAGCTTTCATATTTCTAGCAGACACACAAGCTAAGCATTTTACATGTAAACACGTTATAATGTCTTCAATAAATTATAACTATTGTCTAAGGACTTAAAACACGTTTGGAATCCTTTCAGTTGTAAGTTTCCTCTCAGGATATCTATAATAAATCTTTAGTAATTCCTTCAAATATTCAACAATTCTGTTCACCATAAAGAAGACATTTATACTGAACACTCAGTTTTTGTTAATTAATTTTTAGAATGAGATGTTATTTATCTATTACCTTTTTTAAGGAAAGGTTTGCAAGATACAGAATAATTTAGAATTTTAAGAGTTTTAAAGCAATATATTTTTGAAAGAGCCACTGTATGCCAAGATGAAAAGATGTTTACCAGAATTTCATTTAAGCCATTTAATAGATAGGTATAAAAGCTATTTAAATCTAGATAACTCTTTAAAGTGTTGAAAAATAAAAATGTGACATTGAAGATGAATGTGCACCTGATCCATGTCATGGTATTTTCAGTCACATCATACGGTTGTGAAAGTGACACATTGAATGAGGGACACAAGAGAATTGATGCTTTTGAATAATTATTGTGCTGGAGATGAATATTAAATATACCATGGACTTTCAAAAGAACCAACAGATCTGTCTTAGAACAAATGCCACCAGAATGCTCCTTGGAAGCAAGGATGGCTAGACTGCATCTTACACATTTTGGACATGTAGTCAGGAGGGACCAATCCCTGGAGAAAGACATCCATATTTGGGAGAGTAACAGGTCAACGAAAAAAAAGGAAGACCCTCAACTAAATGGATTGACACAGTGTCTGCAATAATGGACTTAAACATAAAAATGATCCTGTGCCTGGCACAAAATTGGGGAGTGTTTCATTCTATTGCATATAGGGTTGCTATGAGTTGGAACTGATTTGATGACACCTAACAACAAGAAGTCTTTAATTCAGCCATAAAAGAGAATGAAGTTCATGCTGGATGAAGCTTGAAAATGTTATGGTAAGTGAGAGAAGCCAGTCATGAAAGACCACGTATTACCAATACCATTTATGCGAACTGTCCAGAATAAGCAACTCTATAGAGACAGAAGATAGACCAGCAGTTCCCTAGGGATGGAGGGTAAGGAGAAGGCTGGGAAGATAAGGGGTCACAGCTGAAAGATATGGAGTTTCTTAGTGAGATTACACAAAATGTTCAATCTGGTGTAGAAAATGGCTGAACTTGTCTCCACAAATGTGCAGATAAAGTAAAAATCATTGAATTTCATGCTCCAAATGGTTGGGTTAAATCATATGTGACATATTTCAATACAGTTGTTAAACAAAAGTGGTTAAAAAACAATGTAATGAAAATTATATAAATGCTCATTTTTTTAGTTCATATATTTTTCCTTAAAAATATATTCTTATAAATATAGTGTTTCTCTGAGAATAATATTTAAAAGTAATATTTTAAAGAGATAGTTATATTTCTCTTTTTTCTCTTGGAAAAAATATCTTTCTCAGTTCCACCTATTGTTTTAATATATTATCAATTTGGATTCAATCTGTAAGTTCATTGTTAAAGAGTTCCTGTTGCCCATAAAATAGAAATGTAGGAAGGGAAAAACCTCATCCATTGAAAAGAATGACTTGAAACTATTTTGTTTTAAAGTAGAATAAGCAAGCCCCAAAGTCATAATTTTAAATATAAAGAAGCATTCATAGTATTTTCATCTAAAAACCTAACGATTGTGATGGATGACATGTCTTCTTTTAAGCAAAATAAACCCCCAATTTAGTTTCATTGTTTTTGTATATCCTAAGTCAATATTATTTATTTTAACTAAGATTTATTTTAATAAAGATAAGGAAACTCTGAGTGGGAAGAAAATTCAACACAAAGATAAAAGAAAATATGGTTAGGTTGTTAAGATACTCCTCAATAAGATGACTACAATTGTAAGAAGGAAGGGAAAAGAAAGATTTCTGCAGAATCCATTAACATTAAGAGTCTACAAATATCTGAGGCCCAGTACCCCAGGCAGTCAGTGTGGCCTCCAATCTTCCCCGGGTAAAGCTTTTCCAAGGTTTGCTGAGTGATGTCAATGTAAAGTTTTCCCAAACTTCCTGGACATTTTACAAAGCAATTCACTAGAGATGCAAAAAATATCTAGGGCCTTAGCCAACAACATTCCTCTGTGAAAACTGACTCTCGATTTGCTTTTTATTTTTCTTAATTGGAATTGTGCAATTATAAAGATTTACAGTTAAGGAGACAAGCAAAATATAAAAGTTTAAAGGACTAGGAGCAGATAGGAAAATGGCAATCATTTTAACCCCACTTTGGACATAACTTTTTCTTATATAGGAATAGACTGGGCTTTCCACATAAGCATCCTTTTAATTAGCTCGAATGTGTAATATATTCCCCAGTTAAATAGTACTGGCCCTTATCATTAAATGAGCGATTGAACAAAGTGTAATTGTTATCTAGGAACAAGGATATGTTTCTTAAACTGGCAGGTGAAAAGGCAAAGAATATCTCATCTTATTTTTTCTCCAAAATTTGATTCTTTGTTATCATCAGCATTTTGCTCGTCGACATTTCTTTTTGGGTCCTTGAATTCAATTCTCTCAACATGTCTCAGTGTGAGTACTAAATATGAGGTCAACTGGGCATTTGCTACACCTCAGACAAAATCTTATTCTGGGTTATTCGACAGTGTCTGAAGCTGCCGACTTCTTCCAGCTGGCTGAGCGAGCACAGGCTCCGGGAGAGGCTTTTTTTTGGGGGTGGGGGGAATGTGTGTCCTTCTTGACAAGCCATTTTAGACTGGGTGTCCCTGAAAGTATGTGGGGGTGGTGTCCCTTTCAGCACAAGGAAAGGGCAGGCCCTGCTGTTATCCTTGACCTTCTGACAAAATAGTCAGACGCTGTTTGTAAAAGAGCCAAGTAATTAAAAGTATCCCAGGGTTATGGTGAAATAGGGCAAGTAGAATACGCTCCTGGATACCAGCTCTTTCAGGATCAGCTCTTTTGTATTTTCTCTCTATTTTGTTTTCTTCTTTATTTCAATTTTTCAGGGCACAGTTTTCCCTCTCCTGCATTGTTCTTCTCCGCCTGTCGGTTGGTAAAATGATAAGCACCCTTATTATTGCTCAGTTAGCTCGAGGGCTTTCTGGAGGTATTTGCTTCCAACCCCCAAGTCACCCCCAAACTTCGGAGCTCCATTTATTCCTCTGAATTTTAGAACAAATGTCATATGGAAGGGGACAGAAATAGATTCAGTTACAAAAGGATAGGAGGAAAGGATTTTTTAGCACGTTGTGTTTTTCTTTTTCTTTACAACACAGAAGGTGACCTGGGTTGCTTTTTCTTGGTGACCTTGAGGTTTGCCTGTTTTCCCTTTAACCCCAAACAGTCAGGGTGTGGCCTCTTGTCCTGGCTTACTTATTAATAGCCTGGCTTTCCACTATCAAAATGTACTGAATCAGATGGTGGACATTGCGGTCCTCCTAACTTTCTCTCTCATTGGACTGACTATTGGGTAACTGTGTAATAAATAGAGAAATTGCCTCTAATTTTGTTTTGAGAGTTCACAAAGGCCTTCTCTGTATTGTCACCTTTGTTTCTGTTATTAAATTACTATATTTTCCATCAGGATGGAAATAGTTTATTACTGTTCAGCTATTCCCTATTTCTAGGTGGTGTTAAGGAAGCAAAAGAGCACATGAACTTCGTATCATGTAGGATGGCTTTGAATCTGTTACACCACTCAATAGCTGTGTGGTCTTGGACAAATGTTTTAACTTTTCTGAGTCCAAGCTTCCATATCTATAATTTGCACATAATAATAATTTCTGCTATGGATTATCATGAGGATTAAATAATAGGTGATTATAGCTACATATGCTTATGTCAACCTATGTATCTGCCCACTAGTCCATCCACCCAGCCAGATCTTTTATCCATTATCCATTACTTAAGCCGGGCACTGTAATTGGAAGTATTTTAAAATAATAAGAATGTGTTATTTTGCTTAGTCCAAGCACCAGACTTAAATGCTATGGAGTTAATGGACTAATTTCATTCAAATTAGATTCATCCTAATGCTGGCTGCTCAGGGTTGCATCCTGGCTGTAACATATCAAATCATCACATCCACATCCTCTGACCTCCAGAAGCAGAAAGAAGCACTTCCTATATCTCGTGTCTCTACCTTATATCTTTGTGAGGAAACTTTACCCAGAAGTCCTTAACCATATCTTTTCTCCTTCTCATTGACCTGGATTGCACTATGTATCAATGTACTTAACATTATTGCTGTGGGGAATGGGTCCCACAGATGAATTGGCCAACAAAGCTCTCTGTGGTGAAGAAACTTGGGTGTCTGACAAAATCAGGGCTCCGGGTGCTACCAGTAGAGTGTGCATGCCCCAAGGGTTGATGTAGAGTAGACATATGGATATCTGAGCTCTGGCCAAGAACATCACATCAGATTCTCTGTAAACTTGAGAAAGTCATATTCCCTTCCATTTACCTGCATGTAAAATGTGGAATTGGCTTCAGTAGTGTAAGATCCTTTCCAACATTTATCATTTTGTTAGGTTTGGATTTTTAAAAAACACCACCATGGTCCTAATCTCTCATGGACACCCTTCTTACTTCCAAAATCTACTTCATATCTACTGCACAACTTTTAGGTAATGATGAACTGATAAGAGACCACTGGAGTGAGTTATGTTCAAACAGAAATTCATAGTTTATTAATTCTAGGCAGCTGCTCATTAAAGAAAAAGTTCTTTGTAAACCATAAAGAACTATACAAATCCCTGCAATAGTTAGCATTTGATAAACTGCTGGGCTTAAAAAAAGACACTTAAAAAATTTAGGGTCCCCTTTCAGAGGTTAGTTTGCTCAGGATTGTAACTTCTTTCCATATCTGTTCTTTGTTCCTTCAGGGACAAGGATGGTACACAAAATGAAAAGCAGAGCTTTGGCTTAAGGTCTTATTCCCAACTATTTTCAATACGGTCACTATTTACAAATTATTTTCACATACCAGGTTTAACCCTAGAATGTAAAGTTATAAAATTGGTAAGTAGTAATGATATAGCCTGCCATTGTCAAGTGCCATGATCTCTCTTCCACTGCTCTGGCATTGTCCTTTGCAGTCCAAGTTTAGACATGGCTTTGTCAAGTGGTCCAACAGTCACACTTCCTTGGAAGACTTCCTATGGCAAGTGCGAGGATTATTACTTTCTTTTGAATAAATTTATGTATTTATTTATTGTGGTACCAGGAAGCTGAACCCAGGCCCTTGCACATACTTTATAAGGGCTCTACCACTGAACTGCACTACCAGCCCCCTTTTATTTTTTTATCTTGAGACAGGCCTCACTATGTTACCAAGGCTACCTGTAACCTTGAACCTGCCATCCTCCTGCCTCTGCCTCCTGAGTCACTGGGATTATAGGCCTATGCCACCATGCCTGGCTAGGATCTTCCTTCTTTTTCCAACAGAACAAGAATGAGGGGAAGCAGGGGTGTTGCAGTGAAACCCTGATGCCTGTCCTGGTGTGGCTCCTTCAAGCACCATCCTCAAGGAAAGAAAATCGGGGGCCAGTGCAGTTTTTCAGCAGAGAACAGGTGTTTTCTGTCTGTGGATTCTCTTTCTCGTGCACCTGTGTGCCTGTGCGTGTGAGCGCACATGTGTGCGTGTGTGCGTGTATGTGTGTTTGGGGCTGGCAATGGTGAGGGTAGGCTGCGTAGAACAAGTAGATCTCTACACCTCTAGTCTCTTTCCAGCCCTTGCTTCTCAAACCCTACTTTCATTGAAAGATCCACCCTGTAACAGTGGCACAGATGTGGAGGACAACTGCACAGCACAGAATATGGGTCACCAAATGTCTGCAAGCATAGAGGACAGTGATGGAAGAGCTGGTAACCATTACTGTGGAGGCTGCCATGTAGGAGACCAGTGGTGAGCAACAGCTACAGAAAGCTGGACTTCCTGTGGGAGGCACCACCCAGGTCCCCAGGCTGAGAAGGTGTGTCAGTCAGCTTTCCATTACTGTAACAAAGTACCTGACAGAAGTGACTTAGAAGGAGAAAATGTTTCTTTTGGCTCAAGGTTATGGTGGTTGCAGGACATGGTTGGCTGGCTGGCACATCACAGCAGGAGATGATGGCAGGGCAGCGCCTTTCCCTTCATGGCTGAGAAGTGAAAGAGAAAGAGGAAGGGCTTGGCCTCCCAGTTCCATTGGAGGGCTCTTCCCCAATGACCTCTCAATAGCACACACCTCTTAATGTTTCCACCTCCTTCCTGTAGGGCCAGAGACTTGGACCAAGCCTTTAACACCTGGGCCTGGGGGGACCCTTATCCAAACTGCAGCAGAAGGGCTGTGGGGTGCCACCCACAGGAGCCACCAGGGAGACTTTGATCCAGAAGCAAATGGAGCTCAAGCTACTAAAACCTCAAGCCTGGGAGGTTTTCTGTCCTTCTCTATATAGTGTCTTTGCAGAAAGTGCCAAGATTTTTCTTTATGCTTCACATTTATTTCTTCTGATTGTGAATCCCTGACATTATTTTATTAAAATGATCGTGTTTTTCTTTGTTTCTTTCTCCTATCCTGCTGGGGAAGGGTCTTGTAAAATAAACCTCATTAAAAAATTAAGCTGCATCTATTTATTCGAGAGGCTCCCCAAGAAGCCAAAAAGTCACAGTGGGTCCTCAGCTGTCAGTTCTTTGTTACCATCCATCTCGTTTGCTTTTCATCCTTTCTCCTCTCTGGTCATTTTTCTGCTCATTAGCTCCTTGAGCTTAGGGTGGGCAGGAAATGAGACAGAATTTTAAACTTGTCAAACTGAAGTCTGGTTAACAGCCGTGTGGAGGTACAATGGGCAGAGGAGAAAATGAATTCTATATTCAGTAGGAATAGTAGCTGGGGTAGAAAAATTAGTCTTAACTTACTTCTCTTCCTCTCCTATTACTGACTACTTGTGACACAGTTTCTGATTTCTGCTACAGTTGACTCTTATTTTTCAAAATATAATTTCAAAAAATTATAGACACCAGAACTACAAGAGAGTCCTTACCTGTCAACCTAACCTCTCAATTTGTAGATGAGGAAACTATGATCTAGACACATAAAGAGATTTATTAGGATAGTCTACACCTATTAAACAGTAGCGAGGATTGAGATCGGGCTCCAAACTCCAAGTTCCCTGGGTTGGGCAGCCTTTTCCAACAGGCTACCTTCATTTGCAAAGGTCACAGTGCGTGTGGTAGAACATGGCAAACTGTAGCTTATTTATTAAAGATGATTTAAACCAAATTTATTGGTAAGGGCTTTTACGTATAATTTCCTCAGACATGAAAACGATAACTTTTCTGTCTCTGTATTTCCTGAGCCAAACAGTTTCTGATATGAAGTAGATTCTTATGAAATCATTGGTTATTTAAATGAATATTTTATGCCTTTTTCAGGTAAAGATTTAGAAATCTTTTATCCTGATTGTATCATTAGACACATGTAGATTTAGAAATGTTCATATATGTAAGATCTACAAAAGTTAAAGCTCTTGACTGGATTATCTTTTCTTCAAGACGATCTTGCTGTTATGTGCGAGGCTGTGTGTCCAGCTTCATTGTCTTAGCTCCAATAGTGCTTAATGCAGACTCTCCCTGCACAGAGTGGGTACCCAACAAATATTATTGAAATAATTTTCTTTTCTTTCTTTTACTTGGATGTAAATACCAAAAAGCAATGGTTAAAGACATGACTGCCTATAAGTAACTCTAACTGAAAGCTTTTCTTTGGATTATGCCACCATCCTGATTTTCATATTTAATTAGCATTTCAATGGAGTGAGATAACCTTAATTTTCCATATTATTTTGTGTGGTTCTATATAAGGATTGTCTATAACTATACCACCCTGGCGCCAGATCCTGTCTGATCTCAGAAGCTAAGCAGAGTCGGGCCTGGTTAGTCCTTGGATGGGAGACAGCCTGGGAATACAGGGTACTGTAGGCTTGGGAGAAGGACCTCGCAACCTACTCCTGAAACAATCAGCCATTAAAAACCCTATGAATAGCTGAGAAGCACTGACAGCAGTGCCAGGTATGGCACAGTGTTGAGTACTGTTTCTTCTGTTGTACATAGGGTTGCTGTGAGGTGGACCTGACTTGATAGCATCTAACAACATATGAAGACAGTAAGAGCTAGAAATTGCACAGACCCAGAGCTCCAAACACTCTGGCTTCAGATTTTTGCCCTGTTGCATGCTGTTCAGGTGTTTACAGGAGTTTTCCTTCCTTCACCTGTAGAAGTGGGGGCTATAGTCACCCCAAGACAAGAACATAGACCTATTTTAAACGTTAAATAAAATAATCACATTGAGTCTTTGAAACCTGCCACAAAGCAAGCACGCTTCCTAGTGTACAGAAAACACCTAATAAATGTTCTATTAATAAATAATCGATGCCCCCAAAATGCTAACTTTTGCACTCCCACCTTCCTCAATTTCCCAAGGTTCTTAATATGGGTAGCAATTAGGTTGCAGCAGAATCTCCCAGGGACAATGCCAATTTTTCTTTTCTTTTCTTTGCCTCTGAGCAGGTGAATGAGCAATTTCTCCCCCATCAGACATTGCAGAGAAGACTGAGGGGAAGAACATTCTCCCCTTCACCTCAGTCTGTGTGAACAGGTCAGTCTGTGTGAGCCAGGCTGGGTGAAAATGCAGCCTGTCTGTTGAGAGTGTTGCTATTTTGTTGGACCCTCGAGGGAAGAGATGAGTTTTCCATCTGTGGCCGGCTGCAGTTATCTGCAGCTGAAGAAGTGCGTCTCCACGGGAGGACGCCTGGGTCTTGGCTCGTTGTCAAAACTGCTCTTCCTTTGGGCGCTCCGTTTGGCCCCATCGACTCCCACTTGCAATGGTGGAGATCACAGATGTGTGAGCAAAAGCAGATGATAGAAGAAACAGAATGAGGAAACTCAAGACCTTATACCCTCAAACATACTCTAACTGCATGATTCTTTTTTTTTTTTTTTTAAGTAGAACGGAATGTAACATATGCACTTCTCAGAGCTTGGCAAGGGTTCCCTCACCAGCTGGGGCAGCACCAGGCACAGAACTGGCCTCTGCTTCAAGAAAACACAAGCAACAGTAGCACCATCTCTGGCATCTGCCCTGAAAATGCCTTGCTTTCTTGTTGTTGCTGCTTTGTTTTGTTTTGTTTTTTGGTACTGAGGTTTGAATTTAGGGCCTCATGCATGCTAGGCAAGTGCTCCACTACTGGGCTGCACCCTAAGCCCTTTTTTATTTTTTTATTTTGAGACAGGTTGGTTGTTGGTAGGTGCCACCGAATCGGTATCCGACTCATAGCGACCCTCTGTACAACAGGGGAAACACTATTGTCAGTGCTTCTCTGCTGTGCCTAGGGTTTTCAATGGCAGACTGATTTTTGGGAGGGGGTTGCCAGGCCCTTCTCCCAAGCCTACAGCTTCTGGTGTTCCCAGGCGGTCTCCCATCCAGGTACTAACCAGGCCCGACCCTGCTTAGCTTCTGAGATCTGATGGGATCGGATTCCACAGGGCTACAGCTGCAAGCCTTTGAGACAGGGTGCTGCTAAATTGCCCAGACTGCCTCAGGCCTCAAACTTGAGGTCCTCCTGTTTCAGCCTCTGGAGCCGCTGGGATTACAGGCATGCACCACCATGCCCAGGGCTTGCCTGGCTTTTAATGGAGACTGAATTTTAGTTGAATGTAATAAGAGTGGTTAAGATGTCAAATATGCCTTTCAAAAAGAGTACCTCAAATGTAATGGAAGGAAAATGGAATTAACATCATCAATCCTAACCCAAGGGTTCCCCATTATTGTTGTTGTTAGGTATCATTGAGTTGGGTCCATCCAATACCCAACACCATTCCATGCACACACTCTTTCAATGTTTGAGACTATTGTTCCAGCCACTGTGTTTCTTCTTATTTTGAGTCATGCCATATCAGCAAATGGCTGCCCCAGGGACTTTACTCCATTGATGTCATTTAGGTTGATTCTCCTTTCAGGAAGCAATTCTTCCCCAGTTGTTTCTTCCAGCCTAGGGAGGCTCATTTTCCAGCACGGTATTCGACAGTGCTTCTCTGCTATTCATAGGATTTTCAATGGCAAATTGTTTCAGGAGTGGGCTGCCAGGTTCTTCCCCCTAGTCTGTCTTAGTCTAGAATCTCAGCTGCCACCTGTCCACCATGGGTGGCCCTGATGGTATCTGAAATATCAGTGGCATAGCTTTCAGCATCACAGCAACATGCAAGCCCCCACAGCAGGACAAGCTGACAGACACATGGAGGGGCCCCATTGCAGGGCTTTCAGAGGGTCCTCAAGTTTGGAGTACAGGGCAGAGGACAGGAGCTGAGAGCTGCCTGTATGAAGAGAGGTGATTCCGAGGAGGGGCTGTTGTGGACATGCCCTTGGTTGTGTAAATCCCAGCCTCTCCCTCCACAGAGAAACAAGGCTGAGGAGTGGACAGGAAAAGCCTGGGCAGCTGGGAGCTTGGCCATCTGTGGAATCGCTCCACCAACACTGCTGGCTGCCGCGTCTGCCGTCTGCTGGGGCTGGATTGGACGTCCTGCCCAGAGCCAAGAGCCAAGATTGCTCTGAACAGCTGGAGCAGGAGCCCCTCCCGTCTCCCCATCCCAGCTCTCGCTAGAGACCATCCGAAAGGAGAGTTTAAAATTACTAGATGTCTGTTGGGGAAAGAGCTTTTACTTTTCCAGACTGAACTGCCAAATACCTTACGGAAATTAAAGAAAGAACAGAAAAGAGCGAGTTGCTATGTCTGGCAAATAACATTTCTCTAATTTGGTGGCTGTGTGGTTATTAAGCTGGAGCTGTTGGATATTCTGAAGTATTATTTATTTACCTTGGCACATGGAGTCAGAACGCTGAGCAACTGAGTGAAAATATGGTGACAGGCTAAGGGTAATGAGAGGAAGCAAAGCCATCACAAGATAGCTGAGCTCTGAAAACCCTGCAGCATTGTTTCCCCAGAGGAGGGAAACGGGAATATGACCTCATTGCAAAACAGTCATTAAAACCTAATTGAGTGCTACTCAGAGGACAAAAGCTCACAGTTAGCAAGGTCTAAGTTCATGTGCAGGGAAAGTTGAAATTAAAATTAATATCCTGATGCAAAGCAATAACACAAATTAGAGAGCAATGCTAGAAAGTTTTGTTAGGAGGATTTAGGATGCAAGAAGAAAGAAAGAAAGGAAAAGAAGGAAGACAGAGAGAAAGAAAGATAGAAAGAGAAAGAAAGAAAAAGACAGAAGGAAAGAGAAAGAAAGAAAGATGAAAGGATGGACAGATGGATGGAAGGAAGGGAGAGAGGGAAAGGAAAGGGAGAGAAAGAGAAAGGAGGGCAGGAAAGAAGGAAAGAAAAGAAAGAAAGAAAGGGAAGGAAGGAAGACAGGGAGGAAGAAAGGTAGAGAAGGGAGAAGCAAGGGAGAAGAAAGTGAGAAGAAAGGAAGGAGAGACAGGGAAAGAGAAAGGAGGAGAAGGGAGGGAGGAAGGAAGAAAGGAAGACAGGAACGAATGAACTTTGCACAAAGTGTGGCTTGGGAAAACAGAACTGGAAGGGCACTTGTTAGGTCTTCACAGAGACATATGTGGAGGAGGTAGAATATTTGTGAGCCAAGAACTTGTTGCCTTTCTCCCCTTCCTCCTGTAGACTTCACATTCCCATGCACTGTTCTGGAGCAATACGGTAACAGTGATTCTATCCTATCAACACACAGGCCATCATTTCACACTTGTTAAAATGTATATCAAAGAATAAAACACTTAAAATAGTTTCTTAGTAAATAAATGGTAAGCACATGTTATAAACAGTTATCTTTCTTGGATATACTTACAGGACAGGAATGGAATTATTATACGATTGGCCATAGAGAAGTAGCTCATTTGAGGCTGTACTTAGTTCTACACTTAGTTTTCTATATTCCTTGCATTTTCTCACAAGCGAAGTCACCCTTTTGGTTGAACATTTCAGCATTGACCATACATTTCCATCACCTGTCTATGCGTGCCGGCAGGAGTCTGTGGTCAGCTGGAGGGAGACAATTATTATCATACTGTGATATGGGATGAGCCGAGTTGTGTAGGACACTGGGAAGACGGAAGAGGAACACCCAAGTCATCCAGGGAAGGTCGGCCCAGAGAAAGCAGCCCTGGGGCTGTGTTATAGAGTGCAAGGCTCCAGGAGGGTGGCAGAACGCAGTGTCCGCAGGAGTGGAGTTTACAGAATGCTACAGACCCAAACTTTTGTTGCAGGAGATGGGCATACATTGCTACATTTTAGGTGGCATCTTGCCCTGATCAGATTTAACCATTAAAAAAGAATATTCTGTGTCTTTGGCAGTGTCATTGTTGAACCTCAGATAAACTAGGGGTCTCGTTCAAATGTACTTTCTGATTCAATAGGTCCAGGGGGGGCCTGAGATCCTGCATGTCTACCAAACACCTAAGAGACGTCAGGAACCAGAGAACACCCCTTTGAGTATCAACAAGCCAGGTCACCCACACATCTCCAGCTAACATCATGTTGTTGCTGTTAGGTGCCGTCGAGTGGGTATCCAATTCATAGCGACCCTGTGTACAACAGGTGAAACACTATTATCAGTGCTTCTCTGTTGTTCATAGGGTTTTCAATGGCAGATTGATTTTTTGGGAGTGGGTTGCCGGGTCCATCTCCCAAAGCTAACATCCTAGGAACCCTGTATAAAATATATTTCAAAAAATATCTGTTGAAATATATAGCTAAATTCCTTATTGTTGTTGTTCTTAGGTTCCATCCAGTCGATTCCGACTCATAGCAACCCTGTATACAATAGAATAAAATGCTCCCCAACTGTGTGTAAGGCACTTGATCTTTTTTATGTTTAAGCCCATTGTTGAAGACACTGTCAATACATCTAGTTGGGGTCTTCCTTTTTTCATTGACCTGCCACTCTCCCAAATATGATATCCTTCTCCAGGGATTGGTCCCTCCTGACAACATATACAAAATATGTAAGATACAGTCCAACTATCCTTGCTTCCAAGGAGCATTCTGGTTGCACTTCCTATAGGACAGACCTGTGGGTTCTTTTGGCAGTCCATGGTATATTCAATATTTGTCTCTATCCTCATAATTCAAAAGTATCAATTCTTCTCCTATCTTCCTTATTCAATGTCCAGCTTTCACAAATGTATGATGCGACTAAAAATACCACGGCATGAATCAGGCGGACCTTCGTCTTCAATGTAACATCTTTACTTTTCAACTCTTTAAAGAGGTCTTTTGCAACAGCTTTTCACAATGCAGTGTGTCTTTTGATTTCTTGACTGCTGCTTCTGTGGGTGTTCATTGTAGAAACAAGTAGAGCAAAATCTTGGACAACCTCAATCTTTTCTCCATTTATCATGAAGATGCCAACTGACCCAGTGGTACAGATTTTTGTTTTGTTGATGTTAAGGCACGATCCATACTGAAGGCTGTGTGCCTTGATCTTCATCAGTAAATGTTTTAAATCCTTTTCACTTTCAGCAAGCAGAGTTGTGTCATTTGCATAATGCAGGTTGTTAATGAGTCTTCCTCCAATCATGATGCCACGTTCTTCATAAAGTCGAGCTTCTCAGATCATTTGCTTAGCATAGAGATTGAAGAGGTATGGTGAAAGGATACAGCCCTGGTGCAAACCTTCCTTGATTTTAAACCAGGCAGTGTTTCCTTGTTCTGTTTGAATGACTGCCTCCTGGTCCATGTACAGATTCCATATGAGTACAATTAAGTGCTCTGATATTTTCATTCTTTGCAATGTTATCCATAATTTATTATGATCAACACAGTCAAATGCCTTTGCATAGTCAATAAAACATAGATAGACACTTTTCTTCTATTCTCTGCTTTCAGCTAATATCCATCTGACATCAGCAATGATGTCCCTAGCTCCATATCCTCTTCTGAATCTGCCTGGACTTTCTGGCAGTTCCCTGTCAATTTACTGCTGCAGTCACTTTTGAATTATCTTTAGTGAAATTTTACTTGCATGTGATAGTAATGATATTGTTTGATAACTCCCACAGTCATTTGGATCTCTTTTCTTGGGAATAGGCACAAATATGGATCTCATCTTGTTAGTTGGCAAGGTAACTGTTTTCCAAATCTCTTGGCATAAACAAGTTAGCGCCTCCAGTGCTTCATCTGATTGTTGAAACATCTCTATTGGTATTCCATCAATTCCTGGAGCCTTGTGTTCACCAATTCCTTCGAGACAGCTCCCACTTCGTCCTTCAGTACCACTGGTTCCTGACCATATGCAACAGCTTGAAATAGTTGGTCATCTACCATTTTTTTGTATTATGACTCTATGTATTCCTTCCATCTTCTTTTGATGTGTCCTGCATTGTTTAATATTTTCCCTGTAGAATCCTTCACTATTGCCACTTGAGGCTTGAATTTTTTCTTCAGTTTCCTAAGCTTGAGTAAAACAGAGTGTTCTCTTTTGGTTTTCTATCTCCAGCTCTTTGTCATAGCGTAATATTTGATTTTGTCTTCTTGAGCTGCCCTTTGAAATGTTCGGTTTAGTTCTTTAACTTCATCACATCTTCCTTTCTTTCTAGTGCAAGTTTCAGAGTCTCCTTTGACATGTAATTTGGCCTTTTCTTTTTTGCCTGTCTTTTAAATAACCTTTTGCTTTCCTCATGAATGATGTCTTTGACACCATTCCACAACTAATCTGGTCTTCCATTATTGGTGTCTAACACATCAAACCTGTTATTGAGGTTATTTCAGAACTCAGATGGGATATACTCAAGGTCATACCTTGGCTCTTATACAAGCTCCTAGGAAAATTAAAAGTAAAATTTGAGATACCAAAACAAAAGTGACCATTATATCTAGATTTGCTGGTCAATGGAACCTAGGAGTCACTCACAGTAAGAGAGAAGGCCATGGGTCACCTCAGTTGAGAAGAATTGTCACAGAATTCCAGGACTACCAAAGGGTTGAAATATACATAAAAGTGTGTGCTGGGAAAAACTATACCATGGATACAATTTAAAAAGAAAAAAAATATGTGATTCTATCTTATTGACACACACTCCATCATTTCACACCTTTTAAAATGTATATCAAAGAATAAAACACTTAAAATAGTTTTTACTAAAGATATGTTAGGTACTTGTTATAAGCAGTTACCTTTGCTGAGAATTTGTAGCTAGTGCCCTTGCTTCATATGACTTTGGGTTCAAATTTTCATAGTCTTCACTATCTTGGAATCCTAAAGCTTAGAATAACACAAAAATGATCCCAAAGCAATGATAACTCTCAAGCTGAAATAAAGCCACACTTCCTAGATTCAGGCCAAATAAGAATTCCTGCAGAAAAAAGATTGTCCTGAAGATGATCATATAATGGAAAGTAATGAAAAATATGAATAAATAGCATAGCATGAGTGAAAGTCAGCAAACACAGTAAATAGCCAAATCACTTCCTAAGAACTTCAAATAATAAAACTATTTGAAGCTATAAAATACACATTTAAAATGGTTAAACACATCAAATCAATATTAGAAAAGAATAACATGTTATGTAATGAAAACATCAACAAAACAAAAATCTTTACACCTGGGTTGGTACACAACCTCACGATAAATGGAGAAAAGATTGAGGTTGTCCATGATTTTGCTTTCCTTGGTTCTACAATCAACACCCATGGAAGCAGCAGTCAAAAAAATAGGGGAGTAGGAAGAAGAAACTAAGTTAGGGAACAGATGGCCAGAACAATGGGAAAATAAAATAAAATAAAATAAATGATTTGGATATTTCAGTCTCCTCAGAGTAAGAAAATTACACTTGTCACCTCTGTGGAGAAGGTTGTTGTTGTTGTTGTTGTTGTTAGGTGCCCTCGAGTCAGTATCTGACTCATAGCGACCCTCACAGGGTTTTCAATGGCTGACTGTTTCAGGATTGCCTTGGGAGTGGATTGCCAGGCCCTTCTCCCATTTTTGCGGTGCTGGGAATTGAACTCGGGACCTCAGAGACTGCAGCACAGCACTCTACCAACTAAGCTAAATCCCAGCCCCCAAAGACATATTTTTAAAGTTGTTGTTGTTAGATGCCAGTCAAATCGTATCCGACTCATAGTGACCCCACAGGGTTTTCAATGACTGTTTCAGGATTGCCTCAGGAGTGGATTGCCGTGTCCTTCTCCCATTTTGTGGAGCTGGGAATGGAACTCAGGACCTCAGAGATTACAGAACGGCGCTCTACCAACTGAGCTAAATCCCAGCCCGTGGAGAAGGTACCAGTGCCTTAATGGGCAGGGGTCCATCTGTTGCATCATCTTTGCTGACATTTAGGGAACTCAAGTGTATTTTTCCCCCAAATTGCGTAGACCACCTAGCACTATATTAGGACCTTCAGAGAGCCCTAAGTCCTAAAAGAATTAGAATGTTGCAAACATACATACCTCAAGATTAAAATAATACTGAAGTATAAGAATGGGAGAAGGATATGGCAATCCACTCCCAAAACAAATCCCAAAATAATCAGCCAGTGAAAACCCTATGAGAGTCACTGAGTCAGACATGTTAGGTGGATGGCACCTAACAACAGCAACAACAAACTATAAGAAGTACTCAAAATTTCTTCATGGTAATTTTTAAAAGTGAAACTCTTCTTTTGATGTAAGTGTAAATTCACATGCATTTGTAAGAAATCATACAAAAAGACCCTGTATGCTCTATATGCAGACCCCTCCACTGATAATTCCTAGTGAAACTGTGTAATCCAACACCCCAACCAGGAGATTGACATCCACTCAGTCCATCAGTCTTGTTCAGATTTCTCCAGTTTCCTTGTACTTATTTGTGTTTTATCACAGGTGTAGTTTTGTGCCTCTACCACCATTGTCAAGGTCAGAATTATTTTCTCACCACAATGATTCCTGCTGTCACCTTTTTCTGACTACCTTGTAGCAGGGGAAGTCAAGACATTTGACGATTTATTAAGGGAAAAGGCATAATTGCAAATCAAGTAACCACATAGGCTTTCTTGGGCATTGCCTTGACAGGTCTGTATGCTGGACACATCGCTCACAGCAAGTGCCTGTCCAGAGAGTAGGGCACGGGGCAAGCGGGTACTTAGAAGGGGAAGGGGGCAGGGGGACTCCAAAAGAAAGGTGGAATCACCAAGGATTTCTGTGCTTAGATAATTTCCCTTGGCAGCACAGAGATGAGTCTCTGGATCCCAGAACCCTGAGGGACATCGCTGGCTTGTGGTCCTCACAAGATGGAGGCTTATGTTATCTATGACTGACAGATGCTGGATGCAGTTTCATGAGGTATGAAAAGCAGGCAGGCTCTGAATGGCTAAAAATCTGTTTATTTGTGCTACACTTAGAAACATGGGGCATGTAAAACTTGAACTTGGTACTGATGAAATTTGAATTTCTGTTCATGAATCTCAGCCTACTGCGAAAACAAACAACTTGCCAATATATGCATGTCTGACAGCTTATCATGATGTGGGTGCTCATGTGTTGCTGTGATGCTGAAAGCTGTGCTACCCATATTTCAGATACCAGCAGGGCAACCCATGGTGGACAGGTTTCAGCTGAGCTTCCAGATGAAGACAGACTAGGAAGAAGGACCCAGCAGCCCACTCTCAAAACAATTAACCATTGAAAACCCTATGAATAGCAAAGAAGCACTGTCAAATATAGTGCTGGAAAATGACTCCCATGCCTAGGCTGGAAGGCATTCAAGAAACAACTGGGGAAGAGTTGCCTCCTTAAAGTAGAGTAGATCTTAATGATGAGAATGGAGTAAAGCCTTTGGTACCTCCTTTTGCTGATGTGGCACAACTCAAAATAAGAAATAACACAGTGGCTGCAACATTGGTCTCAAACATAAAAAGATTGTGTGCATGGTACAGTGTTGGATAGTGTTTTGTTCTGTGGTACATAAGGTTGCTATGAGTTGGATCCTATTCAATAACAACAACAAAGCTATATAGAAGTCACCTTGCTTGGCTCAATCTGTAACACATTTCCTCCGTCTTCCCACCACATCCCTCACCTCTGCCTTGGCAACTACTAATCTCCCAACCTAACCTCACCTTCATTTCTATTTTATAGTCTTTTCACGAAAGTTATATAGATAGCATCATACTATATGCAAAATTTTGAAATGGAATTTTTCACCCAGAGCAGTTCAGTGGCAAATTGCTCAAGTTGTGTCCTATATCAACAATGTGTTCCTTTTTATTGTTATATTTTATGATAAGAATGTACCCCAGTTTGTTTATCTATTCATCAGTTGAAGGGCTGCTGCTTTATTCCCAGTTTCTAACTGTTATGACTAAAGCTGTTAACAGTAGTGAATAGGGTTTTGTGTAAGCATAAACTCTCATTTACCAAGAATAGCAAGAAATGTGATTGCTGGGTCATATGGGAACTATATGTTTAGTTTTCCTTCTAAAAACACCACCATGCTGTTTTTCCAGAGTGGCTGTACCATCTTACAGTTTCACTGAAGTGTATTCAATTTCTCTACATCGTTGTTAGCATTTAGTGGTGTCACCATTTTTAATTTTAGCCATTTGGATGGATGTATAATATCTTTTTATGACTAGTAGACTATGTTTAGAGCAGTTTACATTCACAGCAAAACTGAGTAGAAAAGAGAGACAGTTCTCATATACTTCTCACATGTGTCTGCACCTCTTGTACCATCAACATGCTGCACCAGAGTGGTACATTTGTTACAACTGGCAAACCTACATCAATACGTCATTTTCATCCAAAGTCCATAGCATACATCAGTACTTATGGGTAGTGTACATTCTATGGGATTTGACAAATGTGTGACATGTACCCACCATTATAGTATCATAAAGAATAATTCCACTGCCCCAAAATTTTCTGTGCTCTTCCTATTCATCTCTTCTCCCTTTACCTCTGGCAACATTGATTTTTTAAAAATTTCTCCATAGTTTTGTCTTTCCAGGATATCATATAGTTAGAATCATACAGTATTTGCATTTTCAGATTAGCTTTACACTATACATTTAACGTTTACCCATGTCTTCTCATGGCTTGTTAGTTCATTTCTTTCTATCAATGAATAACAATCTATTGTCTGCAGGTATCATGGTTTATCCATTTACTTGTCAAAGGGCATCTTGATTGCTTGTACATTTGGGTCATTATGAATATAACTGCTTTAAGCAACCTTGTGCAGAATTTCATGTGGATGTAAGTTTTTAACTCATTTCTGTAAATACCAAGGAGTGTAATTGCTGAATTGTATGATAAAAATATATTTAAGAAACTGCCAAACTGCCATCCAAAGTAGCTGTACCATTTGGTATTCCCACCAGAAATGAATAAGAGTTCCTGTTGTTCCACATTCTCACTAGCCTTTGTCAATGTCAGTGGACTTTGGCCATTCTAATAGGTATGCAGTGGTATCTCATTGTAGTTTTCACTTTCATTTCCTTGATTACATACAATGCTGTATGTAATATTTTCATGAATATTTTGTGTAGATGTCTTCTTGATGACCTGTGTGTTCAGGAGATGGAGGATCACAAGTTTGAGACCAGAGGAAATCTGCAAAACTTAGCAAGACCCTGACTCAAAATATAAAAATAAATAATAGTCTAGAGGTGCAGCCCAATGGTAGAACACTTATAAAACATGTGCAAAGCTCTGGGTCAACCTCCAAGTAAAAAAAAAAAGAGAGAGAGAGAGAAAGAAAGAAATAAGACGTCTCTGGGGTTTAGCTCAGTTGGTAGAGTGCTTCTTTGTGTGCTTGGAGGCCCTTGGTTCAATCCCCATCTCTGGTCTCCAGCACCCCAAAAATGTGAGAAGGACCTGGCAGCCCACCCTTGAAAAAATCAGCCATTGAAAAGCTTATGAATAGCAGAAGAGCACTGAAAATGTCAGGCATGACACAGTGTCAGGAAGGGTTTCCTTCTATTGTACATAGGGTAGTGAAAGAAGAGTTGGATCCCACTCCACAGCACCAAACAACAACAACAACATAGGTCTTCCAGTCATTAAATGAATAATAATAAAATGTCACAAATAACGGTAGTGTCATAAATTAAGCAACATAAAAGAAATCAAATCTTTGAAAATAGCAATCAATTAAACTCAATCAAATGAAATAATCTGAATAGTCCTATAGCCATTAAAGAAATTAAATTTGTAACTGGAAAGTGCCCACAAAGAAATCCTCACCCTGAGATGATTTCACTGGTGAGTTCTACAATCAGATTTCCATTTTAAAATGATTATTACCACAGTCTCATATTTAATCCACACTCTTTCAACAGTTTTAGAGAGCTATTTCAACTGTGAATCCAATCTGCACACAACTCTAATCTGCATCTGATTTTGTAGCCCTCTAAAACTTTTGAAAGAGTAGAGATTAGATTTGAGAATATACAGTAGCTAATGACTATAATTGTTGTACTGCACTCTGAGGCCCTAAATTCTATCCCTACTACTGCACAAAAAAAAAAAAAAAAAAAAAAAAAAAAAAAAAAAAAAAAAAAAAAAAAAAAAAAAAAAAAAAAAAAAAAAAAAAAAAAAAAAGGAAAGAAAGAAAGGAAAAGAGAAAAGAAAAAGAAGAAAAGTGGGACAAGGACCTGGCAGCCCACTTCCAAAGCAATCCTGAAACAATCAGCCATTGAAAACCCTATGAATAGTAGAGAAGCACTGCCATAAAGCTGGGCATGGCACAATGTTGGGGAGTATTTCATTCCCTTGCACATAGGGTTGCTGTGAGTTGTACCAACTTGATGGCACCTAACAATAATGACTATAATAGACTTCTGCTTTTAATATAATTTCTTTAATTTTTTAATGCAATAGTAATAAACCTAATATGCTGATTATTTCCAATTACGTGCAATATTCTTAAAATTTTAAGAGTTTTTCAATTAAGAATATTTGGTTATATCAAGCAATGCTTCAAGAAATATGACCTAATTTGATTTTTCTTGGAAGAATTTCCCAGATTTGATAATTTAGAAGTAATTGGGCATCTTGTATACCATGTAAGATTTCATATGCACCTACATATCTATAATTTTCCATCAATGTTCACATACACAGTTAAATTTTACCTCCAACTGGTATACATAATATTTTATCATTTGGTAAGATGTCCAACTTTCATTCAAACAATTTTTAGATAAGTTATATCTTGTAATCAGTGAATTACTTGTTTTGCTTTAAATATCAATACAGAAAACTGATTAAGGAAAATATTGGCATTAACTTTCAAAAATAAAGTGAGCTTTATTGGATAGAATGCTATTTATTTATTTATTTACTTACTTACTTATTTACTTATTTAATTTATTTATTTAGTTTTGCACCACTTATTTACTTATTTAATTTATTTATTTAGTTTTGCACCACTGGGATGTTGAACCCAGGGCCTCACACATCCTAGGCAAGTGCTCTATTACTGAGCTCCACCCTAAGCCCTTTGGTCATTTTTTATTTTGAGACACAGTCTTGCTTAGTTGCACAGACAACCTCTAGCCTTGAACTCAAGATCCTCCTGCCTTGGCTTCTGGAGTGTCTGGGATTACAGACATGTGCCACCAGCATGGCTAAATAAAATGCTTTAAAATGGCGTTCTTAGGGATGGGGATGTGGAATACTTGCCTAACATGCAGGAGGCCTTGGGTTTGGTCCCCCATACCACAAAAAGAACAAACAAAGTCAAGTAAATTAAACTAAATTGCTTTCTTCAATCTAGTGGTTTAGATCTAAGGTTGTTAGATGCCCTTGAGTCAGCATCCAACTCATAGTGACCCTATGTACAATAGGCGAAACATGATTGTAAGTGCCTCTTTTCTATTCATAGGATTTTCAAAGGCTGATAGTTTTTTTTGGGAGCAGGTTGCTGGGTCCTTCTCCCAAGCCCAGAGCACCTGGTGTTCCCAGGTGGCCTTCCATCCAAGTCCTAATCAGGCCCCACCCTGTTTAGCTTCTGAGATCTGATAGGATTGGATGCCACAGCAGTGTGGCTGCAGGTAGATCTAAGGTTAACATACCTTAATTAATGAGTATTCTGTTGACTCTGATGTGTATTGATTACTGGATGATGTTTCAGTCACATGCATCTCTTGATGATTATTCAGTTGAGTCTTAAATGTCTCACTGCTGGAACAGTATATCTGGAGCATGTGGTATTATGTAATAAATGCCTTTGGTACCAGTTAATTACAACATAGATCAGTATGTATTAACACAGGACTATTACTCTTATTGGGCTGGGATTTAGCTCAGTTGGTAGAGCACTGCTCTGCAGTCTCTGAGGTCCCGAGTTCAATTCCCAGCACCGCAAAATGGGAGAAGGACCACTTCTCCACTCCCAAGGCAATCCCGAAACAGTCAGCCATTGAAAACCCTATGAGGGTCGCTATGAGTCAGACAGGACTCGACAGCACCTAACAACAACAACAACATTATTCTTATTTGGCATAGTGCCAAGTTATTCCTCACATTTGGTCCTTTTTAGAATTATTGACATGATGTTTGTAAACTCTCTGCCCAGAATTGAGATTATTTTTTGGCCTAGGAAAATCCCAAATAACTTGTATTTTTCTGTTTTTATATGTTTATAATTTGTGTTTTATTTTAATTTTCCAGCCTGATTTGAACAGTTGGTCCTCAGGGGGATCGTTCCCATTGCCATTAGCACTACGTGTAATGACCAGCCAGACCAAGAAGTCACAGATTCTCAGCAAGCTCTAGGGTTGGTTGCTTTAAAAGTGTCCTAACTAAAGCAGACCCCTTGAATGCATGCCTTGTGTTATATTCTTATGCACTTCTATTTCACTCCTGGTAGTTGTTACAAGTCAGCTTGGGAAGAAATATCTATTGAGAACATACCATACTCTAGTTATTTGGTTATTTTGGTAAACAAGAGAGATACTGCCCTTGCCTTTGTCATAGCTTATTGTCTGGCTAGGAGAACATATGTGATACATTTAAAACCAACTCATTAAGCAATTACATGCATGGAAAGGTGTTATGAAAGAGAAGTAAAAAGTAACGCACAAAAGAAAAGGCTGATCGGGAAAATTCTCCCTGACAAATGGCAGTGAAAGTGACACCTGAGAAATGAGCAGGAATTGGTAAGACAAAGTCAAGAGCGCGAAGGTAGACCACTTGCATTCACAAGGACCTAGGGAAGAAGGGAATGCAACATGTTTACTAATTGAATTTAGGATAGCTAGGAAAGGCGAAAATGAAGGAAAGGACATGTCGGGAAAGAGAAATAGGAACAAGATTAGAGAGGGGTTTTGCATCATGTTAAAAATTTTGTTTTTAATTTCCAACCAATTCAAAATCTTTGGAAAGATTAAGATTAGGAGCTTCATAATCATATTTGCACTCACAGTGACATAATTGCTCTGGCTGCCAATGAGGACAGAGGAGGAGGAGGAGGAAGTCTCCACAGAATTGCATCTGGGATTGTGCAGATGCATGAATCAGGTGATGGTGTCATGGCGCCATGATGGAAACAGAAGAGGGCGAGAAGAGGGCACATGTGAGAAGGCACAACAGCTTCTGTTAAGTTAGTTAGGAGAGGAAGTAAAGACAGGTCTGGGTTTCTGGCAGGAGTAAGTGAGTGGATAATGATACCATTTACTTGGACTGAGGGCATTGAAGATAAAATAGTTTGGAGCAAAGTGAGAAGGTAAGAGTTCAGCTATGAAAGTCAAGACAATGGCAAAAACGAGAACATTGACAATTTGGAAAAGAAGGATTATAAATTTAAAAGTATTTTGTGTTTATTTCCATTAAATGTATGCCAAAGAAGTGTTCCTCAATTGTACAAATCCATGAAATATGGATTCCCAGAATGTTGAAGTGATGTATGAATGTTGGCAGTAAGCAATGCCTTAATTAATAGTAATCTGCTCTCAGGAATTCCAGAACCAAAGTGGCTACATTCAAAGCTGCAGCTTTTATCCTGGTTGTTGTTGTTGTGGTTGTTGTTGTTGTTGTTAGGAACTGTCAAGTCGGTGTCCAACTCATAGCGACCCTGCATAAAACAGGTGAAACACTGTTGTTAGTGCTTCTCTGTTATTCATAGGGTTTTCAATGGCTGATTGTTGTTTGAGAGTGGGTTGTCAGGTCCTTCTCCCACGCCTATAGCATCTGGTGTTCCCAGGAGGTCTCCCATCCAAGTACTAACCAGGCTCAACCCTGCTCAGATTCTGAGATCTGATGGGATCGGACACTACCTCTTCTTACTTCTCTACCTATTTTTCCTAATCTCTTCCTTTTCTTCTTTTCTTTGGTCTTCTCTCACTTTATTTCAGAAAGCACACATTTTTGAGGGCATTGAAAATAAAATATTTTGAGCAAATTACAAATTGTCTTCCATATTTGATTACTTAACAATATATTATCCAAACCTGTACTTGCAAATAAGCAACCTAGTCCCTTCTTCATCTCTGTTTTACCTGGTGAAATTTAGCATACATCTGTTTTTAAATCTGCTTTTGAAAATTAACTTTATGGAAAATAACAAACTAGTCAAAGGAAATCAAATCTTGTTACAGGAAAACATCAACATTGGTGATTAATCAGACATTGCAAAATTGCCAGGCGAAAGGGTCAATCTTTCTTACTCTGTGCTGCGAGAGTTGCCCAGTGCAGAAATTAATGGGCTTATCAGGAGATTCTTGGCACCCCTTGCCCTTCCCCCTGCAGGTGTCCTTCTTTTCCTTGTAATGCAAATCTGATGGGCTTCTTGCCCATTACTACCAAGAAAAACAGTCAGCACCCTGTGCTGTGCTGTTTAGGGCTGGCACAATCATGGAGGACTGTTACTTGCACCGAGTATAATAGTAGGGAGTCAACAACCCATCTGCTTTTAAATAGTTCTTCTGGAGACGCCTGGAAGCTACTCATAAATGAATCATGTGCTTACTTATCCTTTCAGAAGATCCTTTTTGTATATTGAGTAGCACTTTTGGCACAAGGGTGTTGCATAAAAGCCAAAGAGAATGCAGGCAGACCAAGGATGGATCATATTAAAACTTATGAACCATAAGTTTATTGGGGGTTTTAAACAGAAGGTATGGGTAACTCACAGCTACACCAAGGGGGGAACTTCCTCCCCTCCAGAAGTTCTCCCCAACATGTCTCAAAGGTGCTCTACCTTTAAGTTCATCCCAAGTGGGCTTCCTTCCAGGAGTGGTCCCCTCTCCCTCCTCAATGGACATCCTCACAGGAGTGGGCCTCTCTCCAGCACAAGTGGGCTTCTTTACACAAGTGATGTGTGTCTCCTGGGCAGCTCCATGCACAGATGTATGACTAAAAACTCTCAACCCTCTTCTGCTCAGCTCTGCTGTTTTTCTCTCCCTCACCTGTTGTTTATCTATCTATCATCTATCTATCTAATCTATCAGTCAATCATCTATCCATTTATTATCCATCTATCTCCCTCAGTTGACAATCTCGTAACCCTCCTTCCCTTCCCTCCACTGTTGTTGTTAGGTGCCGTCGAGTCGGTATCCGACTCACAGCGACCCTCTGTACAACAGGGGAAACACTATTGTCAATGCTTCGCTGCTGTTCATAGGGTTTTCAATTGCAGATTGAATTTTTTGGGAGGGGGTTGCCAGGTCCTTCTCCCAAGCCTACAGCTTCTGGTGTTCCCAGGCGGTGTCCCATCCAGGTATTAACCAGGCCTGACCCTGCTTAACTTCCGAGATCTGACGGGATCGGATGCCACAGGGCTACGGCTGCAGGCAATTCCCTCCACTGTTGTTGTTGTTGTTAGGTGCTGTCGAGTCGGTATCCGACTCATAGCGACCCTCATAGGGTTTTCAATGGCTGACTGTTTCGGGATTGCCTTGGGAGTGGATTGCCAGGTCCTTCTCCTTCCCTCCACTAGGGAATGTTAATACATTAAAGCAAGCCTAACCAACTTGTATGGGAGAGGGACATGGCAGTCCACTCCCCAAAACAATCCCAAAACAATCAGCCATTGAAAATCCTAGGAGGGTCACTGTGCACTGGACCTGACTTGACAGCACCTAACAACAACAACCAACTTGTATTCTTCTGCCTGTCCTGTTGCCATAGTGGCAGGGCCAAGCCCTGCCCTCCTAGACATGCCAGGTGTATTGTATCAATGTAGGAATCATCAGGTCCAGCAAGGAGGACTCATCTACACAACAAAGAACCATGGTGCCATGTTGCCCACATTCAAACCCTAACTTGACCCTTCACTAGCTGTAACAGTTGGGTGTTATTCCTTCCTAAGCATCAGCACTAGTTTGTCATCTACAAATGTGGATGATAATTATATTAAAAGTTATAGAATTATTGTGAGAATTAAATGAGCTAAAGAACTGAGTGAGTTCTTACCATATGGAACATAGTATTAATGCAATGAACTTCAACTATCATTTATAGAGGTTTTTTGTTGTCTTCTTTTGTTGTTGTTGTTGAGATAGGGTCTCACTATGTATCTCAGGCTGGCCTTAAACTACCAATCCTCTTGCCTTTGCCTCTCAAGTGCTGGGATTACAGGTGTGCATCACCATGCCTGGCTCTGGAAAAACTGTATTGGCTAAACATGTTAAATATAATATCTCTAGACCTCACTGTATTCTCTTTGGTAGGCTTCTTATTCACCAATTAGAAAATGGAATTGAAATGATTTTCAGTGACTCATTCCTAGTCAAACAGACAATAAACGGTAGATTCAAGAATTGAATTCAGTTCACCCTCACCTTGTAGTTAGTATTTCCCTTTAGCTTCTTCAATACCCCAAGGACATAGAACTTAAGTCTTAAAACTTTGTGAATGGTTTCATTCATGACTTAACAAGTGCATAAAAAATGTTTATCTTGTTCAAATGTCCAATTATGTTACTGATAGTTACTAATAATTACATCTACTTAGAGGTCTATGGCAAGAGCTTCTTTACTTTTTTTTCTTTTTTTGTTAATAAATGTTAGTGGAGTACAGAGGAGTAAGGCCTTTACTATTTCTATTGTACACCTGTTACATTGCTTTTGGTTTTATTATATCAATTTAAATAATTTATGAACCCTTGGATTAATATGTGGTAAAAATCATATACAATTATGGGTTATAATCCAATTTTCCTCCATGTATTCATAGAGTTGCATTGTATAACTTCAGATTGTCCTCTCCCTGTTTTAACCCTCTGTATTGTTTCCTTTCCTTTTACCCCTTCCATCATCTTTGCTCCCCCAGCTAAGCTCCTCCCCCTTCTTTCTACTCTACATATATTTTCCCTTCTTACATAAGTGTGATCTATCTATCTATCTATCTATATATAGTTGTTAGGTGCCATCAAGTTGGTGTCTGACTTATAGCATTCCTATATACAATAGGTGAAACTCAATGGCATATTTTTTGAGGGGGTGGAGTAGGCTGCCAGGTCCTTCTCACAAGCCTACAGCACCTAGTGTTCCCAGGCTGTCTCTCATCCAAGTACTAACCAGGTCTGACCCTGCTTAGCTTCCATGTTCCATGATCTGACAAGATCAGATGCCACGGTGGTACAGCTGCATATATATATATATATATATATATATATATATATATATATATATATACACACACACACACACACACACGCGTATTTCCTTCCCTTAAGTTAGCTTTAGCTCCCATGTATGAATGAGAACATATGTTATTTCTCTTTTTTGGGCCTGACTTTGTTCACTTAGGATGAAATTCTCCAGTTCCATCCATTTTGCTGCAAATGACATTATTTCATTCTTTTTCATTACTGAAAAATATTACAACAACTTTTTAATCCATTCGTCTGTTGATGGACATCTTAGTTGATTCCATACCCTTGCAATTGTGAAGAGTGCTACATGAAATATGGAAATTCAGGTGTTCTTGGGTATGATGACTTATCATCCCTTGGGTATATCCCCAGGAGTGGAATCATTGTGTTGTACGGCAGTTCCATTCTTAGTTTTCTAAGGGATCTCCATATTGATTTCCAAAGCAGTTGAACTACTTCACAATCCCATCAGCAGTGTAAAAGGGTTCCTTTTTCTCCACATCCTCACCAGCATTTGTTATTATTTGTTTTGTTGATCTTGGCCATTCTTACTGTATTGTTGTTTTGATTTGTATTTCCCTAATGGCTAGGGATTCACATTTTTTCATTTGTTTCTTGACCATTCGAACCTCTTCCTTTGATAACTATTTATTAATTTCTTTTGTCCACTTATGCTTGGTTTATTTGTTGTCTTGGTATTTGCTTTCTTAAGTTACCTGTATATTCTTGAAATTAGTCTTCTGTCTGATATGTAGGATGCAAAGATTCTCTTCTGTTCTGTAGGCTCTCCCTTAACTTTGTTGATCATTTGCTTTGCTGTACAGAAGTTTTTAATTTAATGTAATTCCATTTGTTAAATTTTGGTGCCATTTCCTGGGCAATTGGTGTATTGTTAAGGAAATACTTTCCTATGTCTATGTGTTAGAGTGTGTTTTCTATCTTCTTTTCTAGCTTCCGGTTTTATATGAAATCTCTTATCCAGTTTGAATTGACTCTTGTGTAAATTGATATACATGGCATTATTTCCATTTTTTTCAAATGGATATCCAATTTTTTGCAATTGGATATCCAATTTTCCCAGCCCCATTTGTTGAAGTGGTTATCTTTTCTCCATTGGATGTCTTTAGCCCCTTTATTAAAATTCAGATGGTTATAGTTTTGTGGGTGAATCTTTGGGTCTTCAATTCTGTTCTGTTGGTCATTAAGCCTATATTTTGTGCCAGTACTAAGTTGTTTTTGCCACAACAGCTCTGTAGTATAATCTCAAGTGAGGTATAGTGATCCTTGTTTTGGCTATATATGGCCTTTTGTGCTTCCATATAAATGTTAGGATTATTTTTTCTATTTCTGCAATGTCTATTATTAGAATTTTATTGGGGATTACATTAAATCTGTAAATTGCTTTTGGTAATAATGCCATCTTTACAATATTGATTCTCCTGATCCATGAGCAAGGGAGATACTTCCATGTACTAGTATCCTCTGCAATTTCCTTCTTTAGCATTTTGAAGTTTTACTTGTAGAGCTCTTCAAAGGCTTTGGTTAGATCGATACCTAAATATTTAATTTTTTGGTGGGCTACGATAAATGGGATTGTTGCCTTAATTTCCTTCTCTTCCTATTCACTATTAGTGTAATGGAAGGCGGTTAGTTTTTGTGTGTTAATTTTGCATCCTGCTACTTTGCTAAACATTTCAATTAGCTCTAAGAGTTTTCTAGAGGAATATTTGGGGTCCATTAGGTAAAGGATCATGCCATCCACTTATAAGGATAATTTGGCAATTATCTTTTTTGCTTATCTGTACCCATTTGATTTCTTTCTCTTGCCTAATGGCTCTGGCTAGGACTTTGATCAGAATATTGAATAAGAGAAGACAGAGTGGAGATCCTTGTCTTTTTCCTGATCTTAGAAGGAATGGTCTCAATTTTTCCCCATTTAATATGATACTGGCTGTAGGTCTGTCATAGATGGTCTTTATGATGTTGAGGTATTTCCTTGTTATGACCGTCTTCTCCAGGGCTTTTATCATGAAAGGATGTTGTGCCTTGTCAAAGGCCTTTTCAGTATCAATTGAGATGACCAGGTGATTTTGTCTGCAAACTTCCTGATATGTTGAATTACATTTTGAATTGATTTTCATATGTTGAACTGGTCTTGCTTCTGTGGAATGAAGCCCATTTGATCATGGTGTATTATCTTTTTTATGTGTTGCTGAATTTGGTT
>VMDO01009042.1:0-79728 GCA_007922755.1 Pedetes capensis
GTACCTCCAGCCCATTTTTAATTTTTATCTTGAGACAGAGTTTCCCTAAGTACATAAACTAACTCTGGTCTCAAACTTGAGATCCTCCTGCCTCCTTCTACAGAATAGCTTGGACTAAGGTGTGTACCATGGTTTCTTGTTGGTAAAAATTACCCTTGCAGAGGTTTGGCAACAGAAAATGTGAGAAGTATGTGGAATACTCAAAAAATAAATTGAAAATTTGACCTATATTTTTGTCTTCATCATTAATTAGTAATTAATATCATAGATATTTTTTACTCTTCCTATCACTGGAGAGTCTCAAAATGAGAAGAAACACAGTTGCTATAACATTGGACTCAAACATAAGGAAGATAATGTGCATGTCACAGTGTTGGATAGTATTTTGTTCTATTATACATAGAGTCTCTATGAGTTAGTTGGACCTGACTCAACTGCATCTAACAACAAACAATCTAGAGAAATGACCTCCTGGAAGACTTAATAATGTGGTCCTGAGAACAGTATTTTTTCAGTCTAAATAACCATAAAAAAAGGTAAAAATAAATATGTAAGGTTTCTTTCCCTAATACACATAATCAGCATTTAGAGTCATTGAAAAAGCTCAGGAGTTCATGGAAACTTTAAACTTTATTGTATAGTGATTTTCTGGAGAATATGGAAGCAGCCTAAAATATCACTATTGAGAGTGGATGAAAAGAGCATATGATCATAAAATACTAAATACATTTTGCCTTAGAGATATTAATAATAAGTAGTTCCATTCTTCTTCTAGGAAATGTATCAATCTTAGGTAACAGCAAAATTATTTTTCAGTAAAACTTACCCTGGAAAAACAGAAGTGCATTGAGATCTCAGACATATTATTCACAAACAACTCAATACACATCCCATTCAATTGCTCACTATAATCGTACATAGTCTCTTTCTTTTGAGATCTGAACATGTCCTATATTAGAATCTATAAACTTTAAAATTCCTATTGTTGAATCATCATGTTAATATTATCCAGTATTAATGTCACCATATCTTCACCTACTCTCCTACATCCTTTCCCATTTTAATCTTTTAATCTTCTTTTTTAATTTACTTCCATCTGCAATTTTCTATAATTCCAAAATAAGCCTAAGTAGACAATTTTATTCAGAAGGGACTTAGGAAATTGCTTTGGATAAAGTTGTATAAGAGAATGAAACAAATTAAATTATTTAAAAAAATTATTCCATACTGCTTCTTTTAAAGCAAGTGCATATGAAATAAACAATTTTTAAGTTTTAACAGAAAATGTTAGAAGAAGAAATAATTATCTAGTGAAAATAATTAAAATCCATGTGATTTAGACCTTTGTGCAACATAATCTATTAATCTGCTTTGAAATAGTGATTTTAAAGCATGTGGCCTTAGTAATACTTAGAAAAGTCCAACTGCATAAAAGTACTTGAGAAAAATTAAATTATGAACTTTTTTTGAGTTACTTGTGGAGAGAGAATTCCTGTACCACAATTCATTGTGGAAGCTACTTGGCACTTGGAGATTTATTGTGTAAATGTGTTTCACAAAGATTTCACATCATTTAAAATTTTTATTAAGTTTAAAATTAAATTCTTATCTAGACCAATAAGCTGCTGTGATGAAAACCAGGTAATTCTTCAATATTTTTCATATTCTGATTACTTTTTAAAATTTATTAGATCAAATGGATTCTCAAAGATTATGAAAGTGAAGAAATGGTAACATGAGTCCTCCCTACAAACTTTTAAAAAGTTCAAAGGGAACTTCCATAACATAATGGGTTCCTGTTTGAATGAATCTCATAAGAAGCAATTTTGGCTAATGTCCATCTGATATCAGCAATGATGTCCCCGGTTCCACACCCTAATCTGACTCTGTCTTGATTTTCTGGCAATTCTCTGTAAATATATCTCTGCAGTTGCTTTTGAGTGATGTTTAGCAAAATTTTACTTGTATGAGATATCAATGATATTGTTCCATAATTTCTGCATTCAATTGGATCCTTTTCTTGGAAATGGGCACAAAATATAGATCTCTTCCAGTTAATTGGCCAGGTAGCTATTTTCCAAATTTCTTGGCATAAACAAATGAACACCTCCATTCTGAATATGTTTGTTGAATCATCTCTAATGGTATTCCATCTATTCCTGGAGCCTTGTGTTTCATCATTTCCTTCAAGGGAGCTTCCACTTCTTCCTTCACTACCATTGGTTCCTGATCAAATGCAATCTCCTAAAATGGTCGCTCATCCACCAATTCTTTTGGGTATAATGACTCTGTGTGTTCATTCCCTCTTGTTTTTTTTTTTTTTTTTTTTTGGTGTTTCATGTGCCATTTAATACATTTCCTGTAGAATCCTACACTATTACCCCTTGAGGCTTGGATTTTTCTTCGATTCTTTAGTTTTGAGAAAAGCAGATCATGTTCATTCATTTTGGTTTTCTATCTCCAGTTTTTTGCACGTTTTTATAATATTTGATTTTTGTCTTCTCAAGCTACCTTTGAAATCTTCTGTCAAGCAAAGAACACCAGAAAGATGTCTATCTATGTTTTATTGACTATGCAAAGGCATTTGACTGTGTGGATCACAACAAATTATGGAAAACATTTCAAAGAATGGGAATACCAGAGCACTTAATTGTACTCATGAAGAATCTGTACAAGGACCAGGAGGCAGTCGTTTGAACAGATCAAGGAAACACTGCCTGATTGATAGTCAGGAAAGGTATGTGTCAGGGCTATATTCTTTCACATGCCTTTTCAATTTCTATGCTGAGCAAATAATCAGAGAAAGTTTTATGGAAGATTTATCATAAACCTGCCTCATGCAGATGATACAACTTTGCTTGCTGAACGTGAAGAGGACTTGAAACATTTACTGATGAAGATCAAAGAACATAACCTTCAGTTTAGATTGTGCCTCAATATCAAAAAACAAAAATCCTTTCAACTGGGTCACTAAGCAACCTTATAATAAATGGAGAAAAGACTGAGGTTGTCCAAAGTTTTGTTTTACTTGGTTCTATAATCAAAACCCATGGAAGCAGCAGTCAAGAAATCAAAAGATGCATTGCACTGGGAAAGCTGTTGCAAAAGAACTCTTCAAAGTATTAAAAAGTAAAGATGCCACATTGAAGATGAAGGTGCCCCTCACTAATATCATGGTATTTTTAATTTCACAGTATGCTTGTGACAGGTTGAGGCTGAACAAGAAGGCAAAAGGATTTATAATTTTGAATTATTGTGTTAGAGATGAATATTGAATATATCATGGATTGCCGAAAGAACCAACAGAAATGTCCTAGAAGAAGTACAGCCAAAGTGTTTGTTGGAAGCAAGGATGGCTAGACTGTATCTTGCTTATTTTAGCCATGTTATCAGGAGGGACCAATCCCTGGAGACGGACTTCATGTTTGAGAGAGTGACAGGTCAATGAAAAGAAGGGAAGATGTTCAACTAGATAGATTGACACAGTGGCTGCAACAATGGACTAAACAAAAACAGATCCTGTGCATTGCATAGTGTCAGGTCACAATGTCAGGTAGTGTTTCATTCTGTTGGACATAGGGTCACTATGAGTTGGACCCAACTTGAGGAAACCTAACCACAGCAACATAACAAGTAGTCTTGCATTTACAAGAATTAGCTTATGGTAATGTCAATGAAGCAAAGACAATTAGATTAATTCAGTAAAAACCCACTCAAATCAGAGGAAGGCATGGCTAAAGAAAATATGGTGAAAAGTATATAGAAAAGTGAATAATGATTAAAGAGCAAATGGAAAAAATACATAAAATAATTTTTCTGCTCTTTTTATAAACTTTTTGAAAATTTGTGAGAATAGTTTGATATTATTTTAATCTATAGCAATGTACACAGTACAATGTTGAAATTTTAAAAGGAGAACTGACTACTCAAGTTTTCAAAGTCACAGTTTTTCTTGTCTTTGAAGTTCATGCAAAAGAATAATAGCTTCTAGTTTCTATATTTGGTTAAATGGGCTTTATTTATTTTTTGAACAACCTTCCCACTTTAAATAAATGTCAAATATCTTCTGGGAAAATAAGTCCAAAAGAAAAATCTTAGGGTGGCATAAACAGCAGGTTTCCACTCCTCATTTTCTTTTACAGTTTGGAAAAATTCATAAAATTCCTCATGGGTGTTTGCTCATAAGGAAAAACAATAATGCTATTTAGGGAAAAATGGGAAACCTTTAGGTGGGATTATTTATGTGTTTTCTTTTCATAAATGGCAAGGTGTTAAAAATTATGAGGTAAAAAGCATTGGTAGTAAGGAAGAAAATTCTTATTGGGAATCTCTCTGACTTTACATAAACTGTTACGCTGGGTAGTGGGGTACACTCCTGTAATCCTGCTTCTTGGGAGGCTGAGGCAGGAGGATTGAAGGTTTGTTGCTAAAGGCAGCATGTATAACTTACTAAGACGCTGTCTCAAAAATAAAAATAATAAAAAGGGGGCTGAGTGTGCAAATCAGTGGTAGAGCACTTGCCTAGCATGCATGAGGTATTTAGTTTAACTTCCAATACTGAAAAAAATAAGTTGTGTAGCTGTCAACAAACACTTTGCATAAAATAAAAGGAGTAAACAAAAAAAAGCATATAGAAAGGGAAAAATTACCAGAAGAGGGAACAAAGTGGATCTCTACAAGAAAAGAGACAGATAACAAAGAACAAGCCAAGAAAGACCAAGTATTTTTTTTAAAGTGGAAAATAAATAATGCATTTGCTAGGGAATAAATCAGATAATGAGTCACTAAGAGTAGAAATTAGGATACCTTTTGATGTCTAAGACTGTAATATCTGAAAAAAGAAAATGGTGGCAGAGGATGAAAAATTAAGCAATGAAAGAAAGACTGAGAAGTGTGATTTAGTCAAAGACAAGCAAATAAACAAAAAGAAATTCTGAGATTATGAAGTGAGAATCTGGTTTCCTAGGATAAGAAAGTAAGAATAATGAACAAATTGTGGGAGGTGTGACCAGGTGAAAATTGGTACAAGAGGGTAGATTAGACAGGGGCAGGCAAAGTAGAGCCCACAGTACAAATTCTTCTGGGAATCTAAGATGGGTGGTTATATTTTTAATGTGTTGTTTAAAAAGACTGGAAAAATAGAACATAAATATATATACAACACAAAGTTTATATGTTTTACATAACTTAACATGTTTACTATCAGAATCTTTACAGATGTTTGCCAACCCCTGGACTAGCAGGTGAAAGAAATGGCATTAAAAGTGGGTGAGAAATAAAGGGAGGTACTCACAACATGATGGCAATTGATGAGCTGTCAGATAATCATTGCATAATTGTACTTCAAATGATTTTTGTCTTGTAGGAGAACACGACATTGTCTCAATTTGGCGTTTTGTAAAGGCAGAAGAAACTAGTGCAAGGATACTGCACATATTAAAAAGCAAAGATTGTGCTTGTGGAAAAGACTGTTTAGAAACTTCAATTAGAGCAAAACACGTGCTTGGGGAACTGAAAATCTTAATAGACTCAGTAAATCCTAATTAAATTACCGCTCCTCCCTCCATCATTCCCTGGGCTTTAGTAAGGAGTTTCTTTGGCCAGTATTCCTTCCTTTAGTATTTAAATTTTACAGAAATATATTGTCGGGCTCATTCTTCTGGAAAAAAGCACTGGACTATATTGTACCCTGTAATAGGGCAGATAATTTTTCCAAACATTCAAATTTACAAATAAAATTAGCTCTTCACACCCCCAAATCCACTAGTATGTGATATAATCTCTAAAAGCCAAGAGCTAATTCTCTGTGATCATAAATAATTTCTTTTTTATAAAGTTGATTGTACAGTTCACTCTTGAACCCCATGATTTTGCACTACAGAGGTCTACTTATACATGAAAAAAAAATTTTTTTGTAGAATTGGAAGGATTTGAAAAAACTCACAAACCACATAGCTCAAAAATACTGGAAAAAAAAAAAAAGAAAAGAAAAAGCTATGTGCCCTGCTGCATGCCTGTAATCCCAAAGGCTCAGGAGGCTGTGGCAAGAGTAACATGAATTTGAGGCCAGAAGTATCCTGTGCAACTTAGCAAGCCTCTGTCTCAAAATAAAAAATAAAACAAGGACCTGGAGTTCCATCTCAGTGGTGGAACACTTGCCTACCATGCATAAGACCCAGGCTCAACCTCAGTTGTTGTTAGGTGCCATTGAGTCATGTCCAACTCATAGCAACCCTTATAGGGTTTTCAGTGGCTGATTGTTTCAGGATTGCCCCGGGAGTGGATTGCCACATCCTTCTGATTTTGTGATGCTGAGAGTCAAACTCAGGACCTCAGAGACAGCAGAGTGGCGCTCTCTCAACTGAGCTAAATCCCAGCCCAGGGTTCAACCTCTAGTACTGCCAAAAACTTGTTAAACATTAGAAATGGTATGTCATGAATACATAAAATATATAATAGTCTACTTTATCATTTGCCTGCAGCCTTACTACTGTGGCATTCGATCCTATCAGTTCTCGGAAGCTAAGCAGAGTCGGGCTGGGTTAGTACTTAGATGGGAAACCACCTGGGAACACCAGATACTGTAGGCTTGGCAGAACGTGACAATTGACTCACAAGAAAACAATCAGCCATTGAAAACCCTATGTATAGCATAGAAATAGTAACAATTCTGTTTTGCCTGTTGTATGTAGGGTCGCTATGAATAAGATACTGACTTGGGGCACCTAACAATAACATCATACAATATACACACATCTATTATAAAAAATTAAACTTCATCAAAGCTCAGGCACACAAAAACTGAGAGATGTACATGGCACCTTTCCAGTCTGGAGAGATGTACAGAAATACAAAGATGCAGTATTGAATCATTACTTCAGAAAAGTAAGTATAACACATAACAGTACTGCTCTGCTAGTTTCCTAGCCACAGCCACCTCTGTTGTCTCAGTGAGCTCCAGAGGTGCAAGTACCCCCTTCAAATGCCCCACAAGCTGATCCTCTCTGTTTGAGCAGTCCCTCTCCCCAGTAAACTGTGTATTGCACTAAAAGTTCCCTGTCACAACTCTCATATATTTTCCACCATTTTAATGCATATAACATAAAATATGTGTTCACTGTTTATGCCATCAGTAAGCCTTGTGATCAACAGGAGGCTACTAGTAAAGTTTTGGGGGGCAGTCAAAAGTTGTACGTGGATTTTCTACTGCTCAGAGCTCTTCACTTCTAACCTCACTGTTGAATGGGTCAACTGTCCATGCTTTATAGACTCATTCACTCCATTCACTTGTAAATTCTCCATATTTGTCATGAATGGTCCAACTTTGGAAATAGGTCTAAGAAGCTTAGTTTTTAGTGGTGGCATGCTTGCATTAAAAAAAATTGAATTGTAATATTTTCTAAGTTCAGAGGTGGAAGTATTCCCACCATGTCAATTTCGATCTATCACCACTGATAACTGAATATGGAGTTGGGTTGAGGTACACCATCATTCTTGAGAGCCAATAGAAATCAGCCTAGCACACTATTTTAGGGTCTTGATACTTTTCAAGGACTTATTTAAAAAATCTGAGCCTGCTACTAGATGGTAGCAGCCTGGTCTTGTTTATGGCAGAACAGAATGGCTTCCATGAGGTCTATTTGCACCACTTTGAGATAAGCCTATAGGGGAAAATCAGCTTAAAATTTGTAATAGTTTCCAAAAACACCTTTTTTTAGTTTTCTAAGATACTAGATCAGGAATTGAACTTCAAACACAAGCAGCAAGCATACCACCTATCTTTTAGACCCTGACAAATGTGATCATTGCACCTCGTTATCAGTTCTCGTAAAGCTTTTCTTTGATCTGAATGAATATGCTCATCATAAATATGGATTTTATGGGTTTCATAAATATTCAATATTAAATTTCATATTTCACAATACTTAGATTCAATTTCACATGTAGTAGGAGAACAACTTCACAGTGACAAAAAGTTGCAATAAATTTGTCATGTTTTCTTAAAAAGTAGAAATAATCCCCGACACTATTTTCTAGAGGAAGATGTTACTGATATTTGAAGAGTTTAAATTGCTTCAGTTCAAATAAGAACAAAGCATGATAGTGACAAAAATATTGACATACATTTCAGGTAACTTTTCAGAAATCAAAATGATAAGACAAAGTGAATAAATCTGCAGACAGCTGACCATATTGTTTTTTGAACTTTGGATACTTATGATTCTTTGTGCAGAACCATGTGACATCATAAAATGTCTCTATCTAAGTAAATGGGTAATAATTTTAAATCATGCTGGTAAATAAAATCTTTTATTGTGCACATCATACACTTTAATGTTAAATGGGAGCAATTAAAGATACAGTTTCTGTCCAGTTATTAAAAAATACACTTGATCTGGAAAAAAATTACAGTTACATGAACAACAAAAGTACAAGGAAACAGTGTAAATTGCTGGTATCCAAAAATCAGTTCTACTGCTTCAGGGTACATTGCTTAATCAGAGAATACTAAAAAATAACATAAACTGGGCAGCTTTCCCCTGAAAGAACCATCATTCACTGTCATCTACTATGTTACAACTATCATGCTTCCAGAAAGGAGAAAACTTATAATGATTATGTGAGCTATGTGTCAGGCCTGAATGATTCTTGGAACCAATGAAAACAGAAGTTGCGTCATTTACAGAAGGGCATCTGATAAAGTATAGAACTAGACTGATTGATTCTTTTATTAGAGTATATTAATTGTACAAAATAATGAATTTATTATGACATTTGGGGGTTGAACCCAGGGCCTTGAGCTTGCATGCATTGCAAGTGCTGTACCACTGAGCTGCACCCCCAGCCTATTTTTTTACTGTTTTGAGACAGAAGGATCTCACTAAATTATGCAGACTGCCTCTGGTCTCGAACCTGTGATTCTTTTGCCTCTGGGAATCCAGGTGTGTGCCACGGCGCCCAGCTATTAAAACATTTTCATATACCTATATAATGTATTTTGATCATATATTCACACACATATACACACACACTGATTATCCTTTCGTGTCATGATGATTTTATATATAAGTGATAAGCTCTCCATAATGTTCAAATAGTTGAGGCCATGTCAACAACAGTAGAATTACCATTAACTAATACCAACTCTGGTGCTTATGTCTACAGCCATACCACCCTGGCACCTGATCCTGTCTGATTTCAGAAGCTAAGCAGCATCAGGCCTGGTTAGTCCTTAGATGGGAGACAGCCTTGGAATACTGGGTCTGTAGGCTAGGGAAAAGGATCTAGCAGTCCATTCCTGAAACAATCAGCTATTGAAAACCCTATGAACAGCAAAGAATCACTGACATAGTGCTGGGCCTGGCAGTGTTCGGAAGTAATTTTGTCTGTGGTACATAAGGTCTGTGTGAGTTGGACCTGACTCAATGCCACCTAAAGGCAACATAATGCCTTCTAGTCATCAGATTGTTTTTGTAACATAATGATATCTCCAAAGAGTTAAACTAAGAAATATATTACAAATAAAAATTATTTTAAAAGTAAGTGGCCCAAACTCAAAAACTATGTTCTAGTTTGAAGACACTCTCTTTTAAAATTCTACTTGCAGAAAGACCCAGAATAGTATTTGACCAATATCTGGGCACCCTATGGCCCAGTCAAGTAGACACATTAAACTTAACTGTCACAAGAATTAGGGCTGGAATTTAGCTCAGCTGGTAGAGTGCTGCAGTGCAGTCTCTGAGGTGCCAATATCAATTCCCAGTACTGCAAAAATGGGAGAAGGACGGGGCAATCCACACCCGAGGCAATCCCGAAACAGTCAGCCATTGAAAACCCTATGAGGGTCGTTATGAGTGGGATACTGACTTGACAGCACCTAACAACATCACAAGAATTATCATTTTTTATGTATGTGCTGGGTTCAATACGATAAAATTTTGTCACAAACTTCTGTGTATGAAATATGATCAAAAGATATGGTGAACGTTTAAATAAAAATATTTATGAAAGTAAAAGACACATTGACATGAATCTTGCTCAAAATATTCCCCTTGTCTTTGAACACACTTATCTCGTTGTTCTTGCCACTTTCTGAAGCAGTTCTGGAATTCCTCTTTCATGAGTGCCTTTACTTTCGTCCGCCATCACATGACAGTGTTCTGTGTTATACATAGATTCTGACACAGCAGTTCTGTCAAATAATAATAATATGATGTGCTCTGTTCCTGGATCTGGCTCTATGTGACTTCTGGCTCTTCCCCATAGTCAAAACGACCATGAAATGTGAAAATTTTGAATTGATTCAGAACAGAAAGGCCTCCATGACAGCGCAACTAAAGACATTCATGAAACAGGACTTCCAGAACTACCTCAGAAAGTGGCAAAAACGAAGCGATTGGTGTGTTCTAATCCAGGGGGAGTGTTCTGAGGGGCATTGATGGCAATGTATCTTGTACAGTAATACATTTTTTAAATTTAAACATCATACCTCATGTATGTTCACTGAGAACTGCTCTGTTTGCTTGTAATAGTTTTGTCTTGTTATGGTAACAGAGTAATGCTGGTCTTACAGAAGGAGCTATGAATTCCCTCCAGTTCTATATGGAATCGGTATTATTTAGCATTTAAATATTAGGCAGAATTCACCAGTAAATCCACCTATATCTGTATTTTTCTTTGAAAGTTTTTAACTATGAATTTGATTTTCAAATTAATTTTGGGCCACTTAAGTTGTCTATGTTTTAGATGTGATTTGCATTTTGTTTTTTCAAGGAATATTTCTATTTTATCTAAGTTGTCAAGTACAGTATATTGGTATAAGTTTGTACTATTCCTGGATCTTTTTGAAGCAGACACTAAGAGAAGATTAAACATACATAACAATATTCGAGGAAATACCTGTGAGAGAAATCTGGAAGGATCCAGAAGATCGTGGCAGCTTTGACTTCCTTCCTTTTAGGCTCCTGCTGGTATATAAACAATGGCATCCATGGAACAACCAGAACAGCATGGAACAGCCATGTTGTAAGAAGCCCAAGCTACGTGGAGGGTCCTTAGGAGATGAGATGCCATGTGTATAAAGGGAAATGCCAAAAAATGTAAGGCATCTGACATATGAATGAGTGACAGCAACCTGAAAGTAGGTCTTGCATTCCTGGACACAGCAGTAGATGCCATCTAAATGAAAGAAGGATCATCAAGCTTAGCCACTTCTGAATTCCTTGTCCATATATTTGTGAGCAAATGAAAATTGCTCTTTTGAGACAGCTTCTTCTTCTTGTTCTGTGCCATCAAGTTTAGTCAAACTCATAATGATTCTATGTACAAGAGAATGAAACACTCCCCGACACTGCCATGCCCAGCACTATGTCAGTGCTTCTCTGCTATTCATAGAGTTTTCAATGAATGATTGTTTTGCGATTACTTTGGGAGTGGGTTGCCATGTCCTCCCATTTTTCTGGTGCCGAGGATCAAACCCAGGGCCTCAGAGAGTGCAGAGTAGCACTCTACCAACTGAGCTAAATCCCATCCCTTGGGACAGCTACTTAAGTAGTAATATATAACTGCAACAAGAGAATCAGAAGCTGAAGGATGACAGGAATTCCCTAGTCCATCTGTCTAAACCAAAGTATATCTAACTTCCAAAATTGAAGCATGAAAAGGAAGCATATGGAGAAATCTATGAGAAACTGTTGGCTCTTTGAGTCCATGGTAAGTATCCAAGCATGAACCTGGAGTCCCACCTGACCACCAGCACAATGAGTCAGAAGAAAAAGCTGGAGATGAGGCATGGGAGAATGAGGACTAGCACTTTATGTCTGTCACTGAACATCACTATGGTGACCTACAGTAAGTAATGGCTGCTGCTCTGCTTTTGCCTCTCTCATTTCATGAGAATTCCTCTTGACCACCACAAACATGAAACCACACAGGGACGGAGCAACTGGGAATCACTCCTTTTGAAGTAAACAGGTAACAACACTATGATCCAGATAAAATTCAGAGTCATCTTTTCAAGTTCCTTGGAAAAAAAAAATCCTCCTTGAATCTGGATTGTTGTTGTTGTTAGGTACCCTTGAGTTGGTATCTGACTCATAGTAACTCTACGTACAACAGGCAAAACATTATTGTTAGTGCTTCTCTGCTATTCATTGGGATTTCAATGGCTGGTTGTTTTTTTGTGGGGAGTGGGTTGTTGGGTTCTTGTCCCAAGTCTACAGCACCTGGGGTTCCCAGAAGGTCTCCCATCTAATTACTAACCAGGCTTCAACCTGCTTAGCTTTGGAGATCTGACGGGATCTGACACCACAGTGGTATGGCTGCAGGCTGAGTCTGGATTAGTATGATATAATATATAAAGATACACTTGGAAAAATCTGCTATTTTATTAAGTTTACTTATCCATGAACATGCTGGTATGTTTCTCTTTCTGCTCAATATTTACAGTGGCAATTCCATCTGAGGATTCTAGTGTTTATTTCCCAAAAGACAGCAAAAGCAGAAACCAAACAAAGCACAACCTTTTCATTTTCAAACTTTGTCTCTTGGTCATTCTCTTCATGCTCTTTTCCTGGAATTTCTCTGAGTTATATTTTAGAAACCCTAAATTTATCCTCCATTATTTCTTAAATTTTTCAATATGACTCTTTCATTTCATTGACAATATTAAATTGATTTTTATGCTGATGTGTTTTTGTTTCATATCTATTTTTCTTCATATTTTGTCATTCACTTATAATGCACATTTTTCCTTCATTTAGTATCTTAAGTGCACTTTCTTTAAAGTTTATGTCAAACTATTCTAGAAAATCAATTTCATCTAAAGTGAAGTCATAGTTCTATTTTTTTCCATTTTGTTAACTTCCATTCGTAGCAATAGATTTGCTTTGGCTTTCAGGATCATTTTGTGACAGAGTTTTCAGTATTTTTCTCATTCCCATTAGGCTTTCCCTGTCTTCTTGTATTGCTCTATGCTCTAAGTCACATTGGGTATATGACCACCCGGTGTGGGAGTTACCATCTTTGTCCTGCTACTTCTCAGAACCCAAGGCATCTTCTAAGTTTGTGTGTCCAACCAACAAGATGTTTCCACTTCTTTCAGCCTCCTCTCAGGGGGAGCAGGGTCCTTTCTACAACTGCCCTAAGTCTGTGGTTTTGTCTCCAGTCTGTATCTTCTATGGAATATTACCAAGAAACACTAACTACAGGAGCTTGGTTCTCAAGCACTTTTGCCTGCTTTGAATCTTGGTTCACACTATGCTTGTAGATTTAGCCCATCTCTGAATTCTATATATCTCATGAAAGATGAAAAATTTGTTTTCTAACATTTTCTTTGGGTCTCAGAATAGAACACTTTAAAAACTATGCCCTTTCACTGAATGTCCACTATTATCATTTATTCTGATGTACTGTTTCTTAGGTTTCAACTTAGAGTTATACATTGCACCAATTTTTTATGAGTTCACTTGTTACCAAGCAAAGGTGAGATTTATCTAAAACAATGGTTGCTGATAGGCAGAATGTGTGGTTTTTACTGATATTACTTTCTCAATGTGAATATGGACCTATACTCATACTTATCACCACCTGCCAAGCTTTTATCTCACATAAATCCACTTGGCTGGAATGGTCTCTAACATAAGCATTTATAATACCAAAGCTTCGGAATACAGTGTTGATATTGCCTTTTCTATCCTTGCCTCACCAAGTCTCTCCTTTTCAGAGTATTATCTTATATTCTGTTGCAATAATCCTTCCTTCTTACATCTCATCCTTGTTTCTGGCACAAAAGATTACTGGAACACACTGTCCCCAAACTAATGTATGAAGAAAGGTATTATGGTGAAAAGACAAGAAAACATCTGATTCACCAACAGCAGTTATGTAATCATGGTGAACTGTTCAATTTTCTAATCTCAAGGAGAGACCGGGGGAAATTAGATTGGACATGGTCCACTTTTGTGTTTTTCATTGTCTTTCATTAAATTGAGTTAATTGTGCAATCTATTACTCTTGAATTAATTAAGGGTCCTCCAAACTTGTGGCAACGCATTAATTTACAATCCTAGTTTGTTGTTTCGTGTGGCAGGTAAAGAGAGCAGGTAAGGAGAGCTCTGCATGGGTAATTAAGAACATGTTGTAGTAGTATATGCTGAACTTCTTTCAGCCTCTAATCATTTTAAAATGAAAAGAACCCATGGCTGCAAAGCTGTCATGGACAATGCTTGGTGCACAGTGATCCATGAAGTGAACAAAATATTCAGGGGAGGGTGTGAGTATAAGGTGTGGCAGAGACAGTCAACCAATTGCCTTAACGAGACGGAAGGCTTCACTGAGCATTTCTGTCTGCAGCCTTGTTTTTCTACTTCTCTGGGAATGCTCGTCATTCATTTCTTTCTTAATTCAGTTTCCATTTACTTCAACTGGTTCTTCTGACATGTTGTTTTACATACTCCTTTGTAGGTTCTAGAAAAAAACTGTACATTCCAATTTCAGCTTCTTGTATATTTTATGCTTTGGTCTTTCATAGCAAAGAACTACTCAGTCTTTTGCCTTAATTTAATCAACACATTTTATATTACCATAATGAAAGCCCTGAGATAAATTGGTAGTGTTTTTAACATGATCAATGGAGCTCGGTAAGTATACATTTTAGGCTTTCTGTTTTTTCTTCTCTCTGATCTTCCAATTAAACTTGAAATGTTGTTTTCTGCCCCAGAATACAACTGCTTGCCTTAACACAGTTTTAAAATAATTGATTTCCATTCATGACATAAGTGCAAAGTAAGCAGTTTGCTATCTTTCTTAGAGAGTTGATCTAACTTGAAGGCCTCCAAATGCTGTCTCTGTTTTGACATTAGCTCAGACAAGGGGCTATGAGGATTGAAACATCAAACACTGTCTGCCTATTTTCTCTTGTTTATATCTCTTAAGAAAGTGGCTTCCAATTTTTTAACTTAATTTATTCTATTATCTTTTTTAATCCCCCAGAGTTTGTAAAGAAGAACCTAACATTAGCTTTAGTGGTGACCATTATACAGTTCAGATGAGGCTGGGATTTAACTAGAGAATGGAAACTATAAGGTAGTGAGAGGAAAAGTGCTAGCATTTCCAGCTGTTTTCTTTCTCTGTATTTTTGCTACTTCTTTGTTTAAAAGTCATTCTGCTCTCCCTCCAACTATAACCTCTAAAACTATACCTTATGCAGAGTCAGGAAAGTTGGCTTTTAATAAAAGTGTTTTTAAATTTGAAGTAAAAAGATTTTTCTCCAAAATCTTTCCATTGTTTGAACTTGGTGAAAAGTGAAAATATTTAAAGATATATGTACCTAGTGAGTTGAAATAGGTAGAAATGGCACCTAGGAGAGGAAAAGTCCCAGCACAGAAAGGATGTGTGTGGATTGTAGGAGTGGGAACAAAACACTGCAGCATTTTCTTCTTGTCTACATAATGAGGTACCTCAAGTGCTGATTGACAAAATGTATGATTGACTCACCTCAAGTAATTGGAGATTGCTGTTTTTGCTATTTCCCCCTTTAATCCCTATGTCATTTCCCAATTGTGCCAACAGTGGACATTTAACTATATTTTTAGACTTTCAAATTTATACATTTTCTGATGATTTGTATTCCTTCCTAAAAATATTATCAAGAGAAGGTCTATTTGTGCAGACACTGGCAGACCTCTGCTCTCTCTGCCCTCAGGACTTAAAATACCCCTTGCCCATACTGCGAATTCCCACCTTTCTCCCATGTTAGAACTTCTGGTTGCAGACCCTGTAGCCCTGGCCCTTTGCTTCAAACACTAAGGGAGTGGGAAAAGGGAAGTAAGGGGACACAGAAGGGTAGAAGAGGGTGCCTCTGCACAGTTCTTTTGCCCACTTACCCACCCTCTGGTGCTTCCAAATGCTCACAGAGCCCCACTCATCCTACTTAGGTCACCATCTCATCTACTTGCTATTAGTTCCTGAGTGCATATGATGAAAACCACTAAATACGCAGAACATAGACACCTGAAAGCTAGTTATTATGTTGAAATATATTTTTCCTTTCAGATTTATTGAAGCATAATTGACAATTAAGTGTACAACTTGATGATATGAGATGTATGTATATATTATAAAACAATCATTATAATCAAGCTAATTAACATATCACAGTTACCATCACTTTCTTGGTTTGTGTGTGTAGTTTGAACCTATAAGATCTACAATCTTAGCAAATGTCAACTATATAATACAGTATTGCCAGTTATAATCACAGTGCTGTATATTGGATTCTCAGAATTTATTCATTTTGTACAACTGAAACTTTGTATCCCTGACCAATGTCTCTCTATTCCTCTTCTGTCTCCTGGCAACAACTATTCTACTTTTTCCTTCTATGAATTTCTTTCTATGATTCCACATACAATCAGATTATGTAATATGTGTCATTCTGTATCTGATTTATTTCATTTGCATAATGTCTTCCAGGTTCACTATGTTGCTGCAAATGGCAAGATTTCCTTCTTTTTTGAGGCTGAATATTTCATTTGTTTGTATGTAAATGATGCACGCAATTCATTCATTATTTTTTTTAAATTCCTTCCTTCAATTTTCTGAGTTCTGAACACAAACAGTACAGCAATCTAGCCTCAGTCACACAAAGAAGAAGCATGCTCCAGGAGAAACAAGAGAAATAAGATTGAGGGACTCTGGGCTCCTGGGTCCTCAGTTAGCAGAGTTTTCCTCATGAACTGGCCAGCCAAACCACCACACGCACACAGAAAAATGAGCCATGGTATTTTGCATCTATGATTAAAACAGCTGGGTTTTTATTGTTCCTAAGTCAGAGTTGAAACTTTGTTTATTACTGTCATCCTTTTCTAAGGTAGAACTCTTTAATGTCCCAGTGTTCTACTTAATAGAATGTCAGTGTTTCAGCACTCCATTTCCCTTTTGACAATTCCTAATTTTTCTAGGTTCATCCTATGTACATTCCACATATCAATTCTTAATGGAGGTTTACAGTTGTTTCTCCTCATTTTCAGTCATGCCACATCAGCAAATGGAGGTCCCTGGGTCTTTCCTCCATTTCTGTCATCAAGGTAGACTCTACTTTGAGAAGGTAATTCTTCCCTAGTCCTCTTCTGAGTGCCTTCCAACCTGGGAGGGGGTCATTTTCCAGCACTATATCTGACAGTTCTTCTCTGCTATTCATAAGGTTTTCAATGGCTAATTGCTTTGGGAGTGAGCTGCTGGGTTCTACTCAATAGTCTGTTTTAGTCTGGAAGTTCAGCTGAAATCTTTCCACTATGGGTGATCCTGCTGGTATTTGTAATATCTGTAGCATAGCTTTCAGCATCACATCAACATGCAATCCCCTGAAACTAGGAAAATTAGAAGTCATCAAAAGGAAAATGGAATGTGTAAACATTGACATTCTAGGCATCAATGAACTAAAATGGATGGATATGGACCATTTTGAATCAGATAATCATATGGTCTACTATGCTATAAATGACAAATTAAAGAGAAATGAGGTTGAATTATTCATCAAAAAAGACATCTTTATATCTACCATGAAGGACAGTGCTGTCAGTGATAGAATAATATGCATATGCCTACAAAGAAGGCCAGTTAATATGACTATTTTACAAATTTACACACTTACCACTAAGGCTACAGAAGACAAATGAGAAAATGTTTATCAGATCCTGCAATCTGAAATAGATTGAACATGCAATCAGGATGTACAACTAATTACTGGTGACTGGAATACAAAAGTTGGAAACAAAAAAGGAGGCTCAGTCATTGGACAATATGGCCTTGGTGACAGAAATGATGTTGGAGATCACATGACAGAATTTGGTCACACCAATGTTCTTTTCATTGCAAATACATTTTTTCACCAATATAAATGGTGACTATATACATGGACTTCACCAGATGGAATGTACAGGAACCAAATTTACTTCATTTGTGGAAAGAGAGGGTGGAAAAGCTCGATATTGAATGTCAGAACAAGATCAGGTGCTGATTGTGCTTCAGACCATCAACCGTTTATATGCACGTTCAAACTGAAACTGAAGATAATTAAAACAAGTGCATGAGAGCCAAGACATGACATTGAGTATATCCCACCTGAGTCTCGAGAGCACTTCAAAAACAGGTTTGATGCTTTAGACATTAATGATCAAAGATCAGATGAGATGTGGCATGACATCAAAGATACCATTCATGAGGAAATCAAAAGGTTATTAAAAAGACAGGAAAAAACCACCAAATTTCATGTCAAAAGAGACTCTGAAACTTGCCCTTGAAGGTCCCGCAGTTAAAGTAAAGGGAAGACATGAGGAAGCCAAGGAACTTAACAGAAGATTTCAAAGGGCAGTTCAAGAAGACAAAATCAAATATTATAATGACAAGGACAAAATGGAGATAGAAAACCAAGAGGGAAGAACACCTGTTTTTCTTAAGATTAAGGAATTCAAGAAAAAAATTCAACCCGTGAGTGCTATAGTGAAGGACTCTACAGTGAAAATATTAAACGATGGAGGAAACACTAAAAGATGGAAAGAATACACAGAGTCATTATATCAAAACGAATTGGTAGATGACCAACCATTTCAAGATGATTCATATGATCAGGAACCAATGGTACTGAAGGATGAAGTGTAAGCTGGCTGGAAGAAATTGGTGAACACAAGCCTTCAGGAATTGATAGAATACCAGTAGAGATGTTTCAACAAACAGATACAGCATTGGAGGTCCTAACTTGGTTATGCCAAGAAATTTGAAAAACCGCTACTTGGCCAACTGACAAGTAAAGATCCATATTTGTGCTTATTCCCACGAAAGAGGATCCAAGCAGATTTGGAAACTATGAAGCAATGTCATTAATATCATATGCAAGCAAAATTTTGCTAAAAACCATTCAAAAGTGACTGCAGCAGTATATAGACAAGGAACTGCCAGGAAAATCAAGCTGGATTCAGAAAAGGACATGCAACCAGGGACATCATTGCTAATGTCAGGTGGACATTAACTTAAAACAGAGAATACCAGAAAGATGTCTATGTTTTATTGACTATGAAAGGCATTTGACTATGTGGATCATAACAAATTACAGATAGCATAGTGAAGAATGGGAATACCAGAGCACTTAATTATACATATGAGGAATCTGTACATGGGCAGTCATTTGAACAGAACAAGGAAATACTGCCTGGTGTAAAGTCAAGAAAGGTGTGCATCAGAGCTGTATCCTTTACTGTACCTCTTCAATTTCTACACTGAGCAAATTATGAAGAATGTGGCATCATGTTTGGAGGGAGATTCGTTAACAACCTGTGTTATGCAAATGACATAACTCTGCTTCCTGAAAGTGAAGAGGATTTGGAACATTTAGTGACAAAGATCAAAGAACACAGCCTTCAGTGTAGATTTCACCTCAACATTAGCAAAGCAAAAATCCTCATAACTGGGTCAGGATGCATGTTCAAAATAATTGGAGAAAAGATTGAGGTTAGCCAAGATTTTGCTTTATTTAGCTGTACAGTCAACACCCATGGTAGCAGCAGTCAAGAAATCAGTGGTCAAGAAATCAAAACACACATAGCATTGGGAAAATTTGTTGCAAAAGATATCTTTAAAGTGTTGAAAAGTAAAGGTGTCACACTAAAGGTGGAGGTGTGTCTTACTCATGCCATGGTGTTTTCAGTCACATCATATGGTTGTGAAAGCTGGACATTGAATAAGGGAGACAAGAGAAGAATTGATGCTTTTGAATTACTGTGCTGGAGATGAATATTCAATATACCATGGACTGCCAAAAGAACCAACACATCTGTCCTAAAAGAAGTGCAACCAGTGTTTGCTGGAAGCAAGGACAGCTAGACTGAATCTTATGAATTTTGGACATGTAGTCAGGAGGAACCAATCCCTGGAGAAGGACTTCATCTTTAGGATGTCAGGTCAAGACACAAAAGAAAACCCTCTACTAGATGGATTGACACAGCATCTGCAACAATGAGCTTAGACATTAAAAAGATCACATGCCTGGCACAGAATCAGGGAGTGTTTCAGTCTGTTGCATATAGGGTTGCTATGAGTCAGAATGGACTCAATGACATCTAATCACAACAAGAACTAGTTAATAAAAAGAAGAAAAACTTTAGGAAGTAGAGAAAAGAATTTGCCTAGAATGAAATTACTTTGTTAGTACATCAAAATATTAAAGCAAACTTGAGGAGAAAGCAATGGAGGTGTGGAAATGGTGTTACCAAAAAGCAGATATCAAAGTGACCATGAAGAGAAACAGGGATATCCAACCTATCCAGCTTGCCAAAATCAACCAGTACTAACACCAGCTGCTGCCCACCTATGTATGCTTAAGTTATACTATCTTCCTGGTCACTCTTCCTTATCTCTTACAAAATATTTATTTTGAAATAATTATAAATTCATGGAAATTTACAAAGATATGTTTAAGGAGGTCTCATGAGTACTTCACCCAGTCTCTCCCAGTGTTAATATCTTTCATAACTATGGTAAAATACTGAAACCAGGAAATTGATATTGGTATAAGCTGTAGAGATAGTTCATATCACAATTATATGTGCATTCAGTTGTATGTGTATATGGAACTTTGCAGTTTCATCATGTTTAGCTTTATATGATTAATACCCCAAACACAATATTGAGCTGTAACATAAACACAAGATCTCTTCATTCTACCCTTTTATAGCCATAGTCCCTCCTATAGCGAAACCTCAATAAACACTCATTTTTCCCCCATAGTTATAATTATGCTATTTCACAAATGCTATAAAAATGGAGTGGTGCAGTATGCATCTTTTTGAGATTGACTTTTATTTTTACTCTGTAAATTTCCTTGAAGTTCACCCAAGTTGTGCATATAAATACTTTTCTGCTTGTTCATTGCTGAGTAATATTGCACAGTTCAATGCCTCAGAGTTTGTTTAACCATTCACTCATTGAAGGACATTTGGGCAGCTGCTACAGCCAACAGAATGAGCCACCCTTCAGCCTGGGTTGAGGAGTAGGTGTGGTGGGCTAAAATCTGTGAGTATTGAATCTACTACAATAATGAGTATGTGAGATGTTGTCGGATTATATGCTTTCTGTGCCAAATTGAACAATATTTAGTATTATATGAGTCAAACTCTAAGAAGTGAAAGTACTTTGTTAATCACTAAGTAAGTGACTGAATGATTGCCATTTTCAGAAAAGGGTGTGTTCTGGTAGAGATTTTCTTGTGTATACCTCACCTTTTTATCCCTCTCTGTGATTTAAATCTTCTCAAACACTGATTTTCAATCAAGATAGATTTTGGAACAGAGTGAATACTTATCAATGTCTTGAGATATTATTTGTTGTCAAAACTGGGTATGTAGAGTCCAAGGATGTTCCTGAACTTCCCACAATGCACAGGACAGCCACATGCAACAGACATACCTGGCTCAAGACAGCAATGGTGATAAGGTTGAGAAACCCTGTTTTACCACTTTGTGAAGTCATCCCACTGCACTGACAAATATCTCCATGATTCCTGTAATCCACTACTCATTACTGAAGTTCTTTCTATTAAGAACATTTGTAGACCTTAAATGTAAGATCTGTTTACGTGGACCAGATGCATAATACCATTCCTGGCCACATCTAAAGGGAAAAAAGCCTTCTTCAAAGGCTTTCAAAGGATTTTACAAGTGCCATTATAGTTATAATACAGGTTCAAAAGTGTTCTGTCCTCTACAACTGTCCTCTCATTATGTAAAGTAGACTATCTCTGAAATGATACTAAGGGAATACAACAAGCTGATAAAATGTATTTTAATATATGTGAGTTCATTGATGTTTACTTTTAATGGATGGCACTGATTAGGTGGTTCTCTACTATCATCTTAGTAATGATAGCATTAGGCTCCCCCACCTCCTACCTTTAAAGTAATTGAACTGTACAAAGCACATAGAAATACGATGATGCCACAATTCAATGAAAACCAGACATCTCAGACACTCTTCTTTTAAGTGTAGTATAGATCTTTTTGCTTTTAAGAAATTAAAGTGAAAAAAATTAAAGGAACTCTTGCCTTGAAGAAATAATAATATGAATTTCCTAACTATAAAACTTATTACCAAAATACAAGACTTCATAATAAAAATAAATGATTTCCCCTGTATATTCATGATTTTATTACTTTGTTGAATAACATTTAAATATTTTAGACTTTGTAAAGTTCTTTTCATAGCCATTTATATTTTTAAGAGCTACTGATCATATTAGAGAAAAATACAGATGCATCAGTTCTATAAAATAATTTTAATTTTGGCATGCTTATGGCAAAAATGATTAATATTTACTTCTTTTAAAAATTCCTTTGAAAGAATCCCATGTTTTATTTCAAGAATGCATTAAAGTAATTCAGTGAATTAGGTTGCTTTAGTTCTTGGAGTAAAACATGGTCTCACTATGACTCAGTTGCCTTATTGACTAAACATAAGTAAAGGCTATCAGCTGTCTCCTAAGTATAGTTCAAAAAACACTGAAATATTTTAACGATTTATATTGTCATGTAGTTTATTACTTGGGGATATGAGGGTTCAAAAAAGAATTAGGATTGTTTAAGCACTAAGCTAATTCAGAATTGTTTTCTGATTGTAAAGTGCCGGGAAAAGATTTGTTCACCTTCCTGACACGGATAAGGGCCACCTTAGCTGCCAGCATAGCAGTGATAGCTCATGCAGCCCATCCCAGTTAAAACACATATTCTAAATAAATGCTTACACTTACTCCATACACTGGCCTTCAAGGTTCAATTTCTGATGTGCCTTACTCCAGCAACCAAAAGCAATCTCCAATGAACATAAACTGTAAGCAAAAAGTGTCTATAACTTCAAAGCAATGCCTCTTGCAGTCTCTTCTCAAACCACATAGTTATACCTAAGCTTCCCATGAAGAGAAATTCCAGAGCAGCTATTGGTCTGCTAGCAGCACCATAATTTTCTCTAATTAAGGGAAATACAGTAGTTATGTGGCTGTTAGTGTGTCCTTTGCAAACCAGCTAATTGACCAGGCTACTTCATGCTCCCTGAGTGGTAGGTACATGCAACTTCCCCTCAGGATAGTGGAACATCACACAGCATCACGATCTTAGTCCAATGTATTAGAAAGCCAAACCAAACCAGACAAAACCCATAAAAAACCAAGCTGAGTGTAATTGATAAAGAGTGTGTTTATTTCATAGTTCAAGAGGCTGGAAAGTCAAAGATGGAGCTGCTGACTGGTTGGGTTGTCTGATGGGACTGGTTCTCTGCTTCTATGTTGGAGGCTTATTGTTACATCCTCTCAAAGAGAGAATGCTATGTCCTCTTGGCAGAAGGTGGAAGAACAAATGAAAGCCCAACACTGTGGGATGCCTCCTTTATAAGGGCCTTAATATCAGTTCACAAGGGAGAAGACTTTGTGGACTAATCACCACTTAAAGGCTGTCTAGTTTCAATATCTGAATTTTGAAGGGGCCATGTTCAAACCACAGCAATCTGCCTCATGTCTTCGTTGGTTAACGAGGAAAATAGGATACTTGAATTCTCTCTTCAGCTGCAGTCAAGCCTGTCATTCTTATCATCACTTTTGCCAATGAGGGTATAAGGTAGCTTGGTCATTGTTTTTCCTCCATCCTAGCCCACTAAGTCAACAAGAAAAGGATGAGAAAGCCAAGTTCCTATAGATTCCACAGCTCCTGCTTCTTTTGAAGGATTCTAGTTTTTGTATTTACTGAGGTCAAAGAAAATATAAAAACTCACTCTAAGAGAAGAATGAATTCTTTTCATTCTTTCTCGGCTGAAGGGCAAAGTTTATGACTATTGTTTAAACTTCTGTTGTATCTGATATTGTGGCAATCTGGCTATGAAAGCATTCATTCCTCACTTGCTGGTCCATATGGTTACAGACCCCAATAAAAACAAAGAACCAAACTGGGATTCATATGCTTTATTTCAATACCCATTGTGCTGCTCATTAAGTATTTTTATGGGTTTCCTAAAAATATAAACACCCTTACAGATAAAAATATCCCTATCCTGGTGAATCTATTCACCCCAGGTTCAACATGAATCACTCTATTGTATGCAGAAAAAAAATCTGCCAAACAAGGGACAGAAAACGAGCTTTATAATAAAAATACTGTTTTCAAGGCAAGAACACTCACATTAATTATGCAACCAGTGCTACTTTGCTTAAATTACCACAGCGTCTGCATCTGAAGAGCCTTATTAAATAGTTATGTCCCTGTATATTTAAAGAAAGAGATCCTTATTCATTTGATTAAACTATTTTTATTGTGTAGGATTACAGTTTAATAATCCTATGTATTTCCTGTCTTCTCTCATCTCCCTTCCCCTCCTTCTCCCCCTCAGCAAGACACATAGGAAAGAAACTAACATTATTTCAGCCACAAAGCTTATCAAAGCAAAGTCAATATGTAGAATTTCAAGATGACTTAAAAAATAGTGGAGAAGAGAATCAATATGAAATTGCCAACTGCTCCTTGACAGAAGTTTCTCATAAGCCGTTACTTCAGCCTTAGTGTATTTGTTTAAAGCAACTCTGAATATTCTTCAAATACTTCTCCTTTGAAATATGAATTAATTTTAGCTGACAAAAGTCTCATTTCCAATTCTCACCAAGTGAGCATGTTACCCCTGCTTGAGGATGAAGCAAGCTACAGTACATTCACTTTGGGTTACTTTAAGAAAAGTAAGTAGCTGTGTGCCTTAGAACAAGTTCTTTTGTGAGAGTGTCTTCATCCCTCTATAAGGGTAGTTACTCTAAAGCACTGCTACTTGTATTGAAAACAAAGAAAGTTAGAACCATATGCAAAGCTTAGCTAGCACTTGGCTTTCATGGACAGCTTCTTTAGTTGGTGTTTTGAAGCTTAGTTATTACACCATCACCACTTGTTTTGATGAGTCTCTCAAGATGTCAGTGTGAGCCATTTCCTGAACTTTGGAGCAGAAATGATTGATTAAAATGGATAAGAGTTTCCAGTTTAACATTAAGATCTTTGATCCATTTGAATTGGTTTTTGTATAGAGTGAGAGAAAGGGATCAAGTTTCATCCTTCTACATGTGGACAGAACAGTTTTCCTAGCACCATTTGTTGAATAGGCTATGTTTTATTCAATGTATGTTTTTGGTGCCTTGGTTGAGAATCATTTAGCTGTAACTGTGTTGGTTTATTTCTGGGTCTTCTATTCCGTTTGTCTTCATGTCTGCTTTTGTACTAGACCCAAGCTCTTTTTGTTACTGTGGCTCAATAATATATTTGATGTTAGGTATTGAGATGCTTCCTGAATTGCACTTTCTACTCAGGATTGCTTTGGCTATTTGGGGTCTTTTGTATTTCCATATGAATTTCGGGACTTTTTTTTCTATTTCTGTGTAGCATGTTGTTGAAATTTTTATGGGGATTGCCTTCAATATGTAGATTGTCTTTACTAGAGGAAAGCATAGGGAAAACACTTAGAGGTAAAGGCATTGGTAAGAACTTTCTTTAAAGGGCTCCAGTAGCACAAGAAATACTAGCAAGAATTGACAGATGAGATTATATAAAATTTTTAAAAAATGCTTCTGCACAGGAAGGAAACAATCAGCAGAATAAAGAGAGAGTCTGCTGAATGGCCAACAACACATCTGACAGGAGACTAAAATCTAAAATATATAAAGAAAACAAAAAATTAAACACAAAAAGTCCAAACAACAGATGGGCAATAGACTTGAACAGACAGTTCTCAAAAGAATAAATACAAATGGCTAATAAACATATGAAAAAAGTGTCCAACATCCTTAGCCACCAGGGAAATGCCAATCAAAGCTACAATGAAATTCCATCTTGTGGCAGTCAGAATGGCTGGCATAAACAAAACAAACAACAAATGCTGGTGAGGATGTTGGGAGAAAGGAACCCTTATATGCTGCTGGTGGGATTGTGAATTAGTAGAGCTATTAAGGAAATCAGTACGGAAGTTCCCTAGAAAACTAGAAATAGAATTGTGATACAATTAAGCTATATCACTTGTGAGAACATATCCAAAAGAATATAAGTCATTATACCATAATGAGACCTGCACTTCCATGTTTACTGCAGCACTGTTCACAATAGCTAAGGAATGGAATCAACCTAGATATCCTTCAACAGATGAATGGATTTTTAAAATGTGGTATACATACACAATGGAATATTATTCATGTCATAACAAAGAATGACATGATATCATTTGCAGGAAAATAGATGAACTGAAGATCTTCATCTTAAGCAAAATAAGCCAGACTCTGAAAGACAAATAGCATATATTCTCTCTTATATCAGGAAGCTATATTTATTTTTAAAATGTATTAGGGGTGCCAGAAATGTATACACATTTTAAGAGATGTTATTTGCTTTTCAAAGTTGAATTGAATTGTGGTAACAATGCTTAAGATGAGATTCCCTCAGAAGATGGTGTTAATCAAATGAATGCTAGCACCACCAAGCATGTGATCTATTCTTGAAATAGCAAATTGGAAAGCTCTTGTCCCAAGATATGTACACATTTTTTGGCAGCCTCTGTGTGTGTGTGTGTGTGTGTGTGTGTGTGTGTGCATGTGTGTAAGATTGGAAATGTTAGGAGAATATCTAGAGTTGGGAGGAGAAGAGACAGGACAGGAGCAATAAGGGAGGTTAATGAAAGAATAAACAAAAGTACATGATATAATTACATGAAAATGCTAAAATGAAACTCACTATATTGCATATTATTAAAATAAATTAAAATATAAATGAAATATATCAGGGGATGGAAGACCTTCTTGGACTTTCTTTGGTGCAATCTAACAAAACAAAACAAGAAGTTATGTTAAAATTTGGTACATACTACAAAGAAGCCAACTGCAAGATAATGGCTGTTTCATATTAGGGTATATGAACAGGAGGTTAATAAAACTCATGGAAGCAGCAGTGAAGAAATCAAAAAATACATTGCATTGAGAAGAGCTGTTGCAAAGAACTCTTTAAAGCATTGAAAGGCAAAAATGTCACATTGAAGACAAAAGTGTGTCTGACTCAAGACATGGCATTTTCAGTCACATTATATGGTTGTAAAAGTTGGACATTGAATAAGAGAAGAGAAGAACTGATGCTTTTGAATTATGGTGCTATAGACGAATACTGAGTATACCATGGAATGCCAAAAGAACCAACAATTCTGTCCTAGAAAAGTGCAACCAGAGTGTTTGTTGGAAGTAAGGACGGCTAGACTGCATCTTACATATTTTGGACATGTAATCAGAAGGGACCAATCCCTGGCGAATGACATCATATTTGGGAGACGGGCAGGCGAATAAAAAAAAGAAAGACCCTCAACTAGAGGGATTGATGCACTGACTGGACCAATGGGCTTAAGCATAAAAAAGATTGTGTGCCTGGCACAGAATCAGGGAGCGTTATCGTTCTGTTGTACATAGGGTCGCTATGAGTTGAATTAAACAGCTTCTGACAACAAAAATCTCTACGTGTTTTTTGGAGGCTGTGTGAATTATTCTGCTCCCCAACTATCATCCAGGTAGTAGTGATTATCCATTGATGGTTCTTGCCTGAACCAAATACGTGGGGTTCCAAAAGTATTTAAAAAATCCTTTTATCTCTGCATTTATTATGTGTTATTCTTTTGTCTACTACCATGCCTTACTTGTTGTTGTTGTTGTTAGGTGCCGTCGAGCTGGTATCCGACTCATAGCGACCCTCTGTACAAAAAGGGAAATGCTATTGTCAGTGCTTCTCTGCTGTTCATAGGGTTTTCAATGGCAGATTGATTTTTGGGAGGGGGTTGCCAGGTCCTTCTCCCAAGCCTACAGCTTCTGGTATTGCCAGGTGGTCTCCCATCCAGGTACTAACCAGGCCTGACCCTGCTTAGCTTCCAAGATCCGACGGGATCGGATGCCACAGGGCTACAGCTGCAGGTATGCCTTACTTAGTAAGTAATTATTGAAAGATATGTCATCATAAACCCAATGGGAATAGTAATTTGTTTCTGTGGCTTCAAGTAAAATGTGTAATAGAGGACTTTACTATCTATACTTTCTCCAAAAAGAATTGTGAATTCAATAAATACATCAAATGGCTTTGTTTGTGTATTTAAAATTGAAGACAAAATAATGAGGAAAATATGCCTCATGGTCTTTAGGTACTCTGTTGTGTATAGGGAGGTAAGTAATGCAGTTAAACTGGTTTAAAGTGAACTTTGTTGTTGTTGTTGTTAGGTGCCATCGAGTCAGTATCCAACTCATAGCTACCCTCTGTACAAGAGGGGAAACACTATTGTCAGTGCTTCTCTGCTGTGCATAGGGTTTTCAATGGCAGATTGATTTTTGGGAGGAGTTGCCAGGTCCTTCTCCCAAGCCTACAGCACCTGGTGTTGCTGGGCGGTCTCCCATCCAAGTACTAACCAGGCCCGACCCTGTTTAGTTTCCAAGATCTGACGGGATCGGATGCCACAGGGCTATGACTAAAGTGAACTTGGGAGTATATAATTCTGCCAGTAGGGAGAAGGTAGAACTCCACACAATAGGTGAGCATTCAGGCTGGATTTTGAGAAATGAGTATGAATCCTCCCAGTAAAGAAAGTAATAAAAAAGTCAAATGAATACATTGCAAAGGAGGAGAAGGAAAATATCAATATCTATTTCAGACATTATGAAAAATTTTATATGTGTAAAGGGCAAGTTTATGGTGATAATATGGCTTATGGTAAGAATAAGAATATGTAAAGCTGGTGAGGAAATAAAGAAATGATGATAATGTTTATTTAATACACATTTGTATTTTTATGAACCACTCTTCTGTGTAGTTCTTATGAATTAAGCAAGTTAGTCCTCACAAGTCCTCTGGTACAGGTGGCATTACTACTTTCCTTTTACACATGAGAAAGAGAGATTAAGTCAGTCACCTAAGGACTCAAAACCAGTCACTGATGGAGCTGAGGTCTCAACTCAGGGGTCCTGGAACAGCATCCACTTTCCTATGAACACTGGACTATTCTGTTTCTCTTTTTTAAAAAAGTCAGCTTCAGTCAGGTGTTGTAATACATGTCTATAATCCCAAACTCTGTTGAGTAAGGCAGGAAGATCATGAGTTAGAAGCCAGCCTTGGGCACAGCATGAGTTCAAGGACAGCCTGGACTACATAGTGAGATCTTGTCTCAAAAAAAAAAATAAAATAAAAAATAAAAAATCTCCTTCACTATTTGCCAGGCATCAAGAACCTTACCAAGAGTTTTGCCTGAATTACTTCAATGAACTTGCACAATAATTCTTAGCATCAAATGTTTACAAGTGAGGAAATGGAGGCAAATTTTAAGCAAGTTTTCCAAGCTCAAATAACAGTGAGTGGGAAAGCTGTCTTTTAAACACATCATACATGTCTTTTACCCATGGTATCAGGATGCATTGACAATGAGAACAGCCACGCAATGCACAGTTGTTGTTGTTAGGTGCTGTCAAGTCTGTATCCAACTCATAGTGACCCTCTGTACAACAGGGGAAACACTATTGTCAGTGCTTCTCTGCTGTTCATAGGGTTTTCAATGGCAGATTGATTTTTTGGGAGGGGATTGCCAGGTCCTTCTCCCAAGCCTACAGCTTCTGGTGTTCCCAGGTGGTCTCCCATCCAGGTACTAACCAGGCCCGACCCTGCTTGGCTTCCGAGATCTGACGGGATCGGATGCCACAGGGCTACTGCTGCAGGCAATGCACAGTAGGGTCTAATTATTTTACAGATGCAATCGTCAGCTGCTAGGTAAGTGTCATGAGGTGTCTTCTGAATTGGAAGTAAAATTTTGCAAGATATTTATCATTGTTAGCAGCAGAAACAGCATAACATTTAATGAGCATATATAATGTACTGGAAATTGAAGCACTGTATTAATGTATTTGACCATAATGTATTTTTCTAAGGGGTCCAATAAAGAAAGAAGTCCCCAAAATATCAAGGGCAAGGTAAATACATAACAGAGTGATGGAACAAACAAAAAAAGTAATCCAAGTAAATACCTTTGGTTGTATCTAAGTCCTGGTAGCCTGTAGCCATACCACTGTGGTGTCCAATCCCATCAAATCTCTAAAGCTAAGCAGGGTCTGGCCTGGTTAGTACTTGGATGGGAGACACCTGGGAACACCAGGTGCTCTAGGCTTGGGAAAAGGACCTGGCAGCCCACTCCCAAAAAACAATCTGCCACTTAAAACCCTATGAATAGCACAGAAGCACAACAATACCACTTCACTTATTGTACATAATGTCACTATGAATCTGGACACCAACTCAATGGCACCTAACAACAAGTCCTTGTATTCCCACGTGTCTGTCAATTTGTGCTGTGGGGGCTTGTGTGTTGCTGTGGTGCAGAAAGATATGCCATGCACATCTCAAATACAAGCAGGGTCATCCATGGAGGGACAGGTTTGAGCTCAGCTTCTAGACTAAGGAGAAGTACCTAGCAGCACGTTCCCGAAATAATTGTTATTGTTAAGTGCTGTGGAGTCGGGTCACTCATAGTGACTCTATATAGAGTTTTCAATGGTTGATTGGGGATTATTTTGGGAGTGAGCTGCCAGGTCCTGCTCCTTTTTTTTTTTTTTTTTGTGGTGTTAAGGATAGGACCCAGGGCCTCAGCGTGCATAGAGCACATACTCTACAAACTGAGCTAACCCCAGTCCCCAAATAATTAGCCATTGAAAACCCTATGTATAGCAGAGAAGCACTATCAAATATAGTGCCCGAAAATGAGCCCTCCAGGTATTCAAGAAATGAATGGGGAGTTGCCTCCTCAAAGTAGAGTTGACTTGAATGACGAAAATGGAGTAAAACCTCTGGGACTTCCTTTTGCTGATGTGGCACAACTCAAAATGAGAAGGAACATAGTAGCTGCAACAATGGGCTTAAACATAAAAAATATCATGCATGTGGCATAGTGTTAGGTAGAGCTTTATTCTGCTGTACTTATCATGATCATAAGTCGGATCCAACTCTGAGAGCACCTAACAACAATAAAAAACAAGACCTGAGAAATATTATGGGCTGCTACTTGAATGCAAGGAAGAGTTTTAATGGTGCTTTATTTTCCAGTGTGAGAACTTTCAAGACTTAGCTAAAGAGGTGAATTTTTTGGTCATTGTGAACACCATGCATGTTTCTAAGAAACTCCATTATCACCAGATATGTGAACTAGATGGAAGCTACATGGCCCATATAGCTAAGGTTCTTAGTTCCCAAATGAGAAAAATCAGAAAACTTTATTGTTTCAAAAGACATTGCATTGACTAAGTTTGTCTCTAGATACCTATTACTCATGACACACGGAAAGTTTTGTTTCTACTTTTTGTGCAGTTGCTGCATCCAAAAGTGATAGTGAATCTCTTAAACAGATCTCCATTGAGTCACACCTACAAGAATATGTTAGTCATTCTCATTTTGACAGGATAGGAGAAAAATCATTTAAGTTTTTCATAATACTTTTCCACTTTTTAATTTTGATTGAAATGAATTTTATTTTCTGATGTAAGGAATAAGACAGAAGAGCAAGTGTGTTCATCCAGATGGCCTGGCAGTGGTAATATTTTCAATACTATGAATTAGAGAATGTGGTTTTCTTTGCTCATAAATAATGCTGCCTTACTGCACAGTGACATCCAAATCAATTTGTGCCTATTTGTGGATTCTATGTATGTTTCCATTGATAGGTCTGCATATTTGTAAGAAGACCACTATTAATTTTTGAACCATTATAAGATGGCTTAAGCTGGCACAGCCACTCTCCCATATCCATTTCTTTTCTTTATCAAAATGTTGCAGTCTTTTCAATACATGTTTGGCTTTCCAAATAAACCTTAGACTCAACTCGAATAGCTTTCAGAACACATAGGTATCTTATTTGAATCATGATTTCCTAAAATAAAATTGATTCTCCTATTAAAGAACACAGTATGACTTTTTATTTATTCTTTGTGCTACTTAGGACTTTTAATTGTTCTGTTGTCTAGATCTTGTTAACATGTCTTCATGTGGTTATTAGTATTTTCATTATTGCTTTCTTGTAAACAGAAGCTATAATTTTCATTGTTTTTCTAATATTTCATAGATTTGGAGGATGTAATAATAATGTATTTTCAAAAAAGAATATGAATTTTTAAATTGCAACTACTGAGAAAAGAATGATGCAAATTAAACATGGAACAAAGTAATAATATACATTTATTAGGATGTCTTCGCTTGAATATTTTGCTCAGTATGCATTAATACATGTTCTCATTTTATTCTTCAGCTTGTTCAATTTTTAATTTATATGGGATAACATTCACACTTTTTGGTGTACTGTTTTGGGGAATTTTAAACAAAGCAGAGCATTATGTAACAACTATCAAAATAGAGCTGGGATTTAGCTCAGTTGGTAGAGTGCTGCTCTGCAGACTCTGAGATCCCAGGTTTGATTCCCAGCATTGCAAAAATGGGAGACGGACATGACAATCCACTCCCAAGGCAATCCTGAAACAATCAGCCATTGAAAATCCTATAAGGGTCACTATGAGTAGGACAGGACTCCACAGCAACTAACAATAACAACAGTTAAAACAGAAATGCAGCACAATGCTGCTGTCAATAATAACTGCTCATACTGAGCCTTTATGGTGATGCCCACTCACTTCTTAACCCCTGGCCACCACTGCTCTGTTCCCTAGTATTACAGGTCTTTTTTCCAGGATATTTTATCACTTCAAAACACAGTGAATCTAGTCTCTCTCAGTGAACATAAAGCATTTGAGACTCACCATGCTATTGTGTGTATACATACAATCATTTTATTGCTCAGGTGAAGTTCTTTGAATAGATGGAAAATTGTTTATCCATTCAATAGTTGAAAGACATTCCAGTTGTTTATAGTTTTGAGAAATTATAAATAAAGCTGCTATAAGCATTTATGTATAGGTTTTTGTGTAAGTGGAAAACATCATTTATCTTAAGTACTTAGGAGGGAAACTGCTGTGTCAATCACTATATGTATATTCAACTTCATTGGAAATTGCTAAATTGTCTTTGAAATTGGCTGAATCATTTTGCATACTCACCAATAAGAGAAAGTTCCAGCTTTTCTTTTTCTCTGGTTTTCAGCAGTTTGATTATGTGTGCCTGGTTATGGTTATCCTTAGGTTTATCCTGTTTGGTTTTGCTGAGTTTCTGGAACTTATAAATGTATATCCTTCATCAAATGTGAGAAACTTTCAGCCATTTTTGTTCCATCTTTTTCAACAATCTTTCTCATCTTTTTCTGTGAATCCAATGACATGAAAATAGACCTTTATGTATGATGTCCACAGTTTCCCAAGACTTGTTTTGTTTTGTTTCTGCTTATTTGTTCTGAGCTCTTTCTGTTCCTTGAAATGTACAATTACTAATGAGTTGCATATTTGTTCAGTGACTTCTCCCTCAGTTTTCTCCACTATTGAGTCAATCCTGTGATCAGTTCAAATGCTATATTTTTCAGTTGTAATTTTTTGTTTGTTTTTTTCAATACATTTTATACCTGTGTTAAGGATTTCTGTCTTTCCCTTCAAGGCTGTGTAACTTTACGTCATAGAGCATTATTTTAATAACTGTTTTAAAGTCTTCTGTTTGATAATCTCAATACCTCTGCTTCATCTTGGAATTTGCATCTTTTGATTATCATTTCACTTAAGAATTATCAGATATTTCTGGGTTTTTAAATAAAGTATAGATTGTACTCTCAATTTTTTTTTTTTTTTTGTACTGGGGGTTGAACCCAGGGCCTCCCGCTCACATGCTTTGCAAGTGGTGGACCACTGAGCTGACCCCCTCCCCCAGCCCATCAATTTACTTTTTGTGACAAGGTCTCGTTAAATTATGCAGACTGTCTCTGGTCTCGAACTTGCGATCCTCCTGCTTCTGTCTCCTCAGCTGCTGGGATTATAGGCATGTGCAACCATGCCCAGCTTGTAGCCTGAATTTTAAAAATCTTATATTATGAGACTTGTGTCCTATTAAAATTCTTCCAAGTATGTCAGTGATTGGATTTTCTGTTTTTTTTTAGGAGGTAATCAACCTAATAAGAGTCAAACTCCATGTCTTTCCTGCCTTCTATGGTTGAGGTTCTAATGACAGTTCAATTACCAAGAGCAATGATATGTTATTTTTGTCTCTTGCAGATAGGTGTCACTCAGGAATTGGTTTGGGCTTTGGCTTACATTACAGCTTAGGTCCCAAGGCCTTTGCTCTGCTATTTTGGACCTGAACCACATACATGCAGCTCAGGAATGAGCCCAAGATTTGGGCTTCTTCATTTATAGAAGTAGGGGATCCATTTCTCTGGCCTTTTCTCACTGGTGTTATCACACACCTTGGCCTTTCAGAACTCTTTTTCCCACCCTCTGGCCAGAAAAGTAGTAATTCTTTTTTAGTTTTAGTTATCTAAGCTTCTGTTTTTCACTTTCTTGTAATAAGTACCATTATCAGGGCAAAGCAATGAGAAAAAAGAGAGATGGAAGTGATGAAATTCCTCCTATTCTCTTTTAGGACCATGTAAGACCTTTTCCTGGTTCTTCTTCCAAAAATATAGTTTTTTTTTTCTCAATTTTAGCAGCCTGTGTTATCAATGTGCAGGTCTTGGGCTTGGATGGCCTCAGAGCAGGGATAGAAGAGAATGAAAAGGAACAAAAAATTTAAGAGGTGATGTCGCCTATATCCTACAGGTCACGGAGATCCTTTTACTAACCCTCTGCTTTTCATTGCTTATTTTTTAGTTTTTAGGTGTTACCTTTTGTACATTGTCCTGAGTTTTGAGTGTCATTGAGACCTATAGACTATAGTAAAATCATCCTACCTTGGCCAGCTTCTAAGGTCTTAATCCATTTAAAAAATAATAATAAATTCCCTATAGTCACAAATAACAAATGTTTTCAATTAACTAACCTAGTAATTTCAAAGTATCTTTCCATAAAAAAATGAGATGTAAGCAAATTGATGGGATATGCTACTTTGATTTGAATCCTTGCATATTATATGTATAACAAAACATCCCATTGTGCCTCATGAATATATGCAATTATGAATTGTCAATTGAAGTCCTATGGATAGCATACTTTTAAAATATATAAAGTAAAAAAATTTACAAATTATGGTAAATTCCAGTATGAAGATCACACAAAAATCTCATGTAATTTAAGAATAGAGAAAGATGCCCTGGTGAACACCTGTAATCCTAGTGACTCAGGAGGCTGAGCCAGGAGGATTATGAGTTCAAGGCCAGAGACAGCCTGTTCAATTTAGAGAGACCCTGTCTCAAAATAAAAACTGCTGCAAAAAAATAGGGGTATGTGTGTGGGGGGGGGGTGGGTGTGTATGATACAGTTAGTTTTCCAGTCAAATCCTATGTACAGAATACTTGGATATCAACCAATTAGGATTTGAAATTTTGAGATGATCCAAAGCTACTTTTTCAGGAAATCCAGCGATTCAGCACCTAATCACTCATATCTTCTTCGTTTATACTGAAGAGTGATTGTGGCCATTTGAATGAAAATACAAGTTCTGTTTTAAATGTTCACAGCACAATGCAGCTTTGTCTTCCATATATCTGGTATTTAAAGTGCATGAGTTTCTGTTTAACCAACAATTTGGAATATTTGCACTAAAAGCTCTTCTCAGAATATTCATTATTAATTAATTGTGATCTAGATTTTCTCAAAGGCTCATTTAAGAAATCAGTCTAATGGCCATATTAACCGTGCCTTCCTCCAGATTCTAAAAAGCCATTAATGAATTAGAGTAGATGTGCAGAAGTCAAAGTGTACTTGAGCAGTTTGCTCAACTGATGCAAAAATGCTTTTACTTTGAATAAAAATGTTTGGCACATGCTTTATTTGTTTGAACAGCATTAATGTCTTTGCTAAAGGCAGAGTTCAGAACATTAGCCATTATGTTATCAAATGTTTCTTTTAGAAAGTCATGACCTTTTGCCGGACATTAGTTTCTTCGTAAAAACTATGTCTCAATAAATGAATTTACATAGTTTCTTTTGCAGGTAAAGAAAAAAATGGAAACCAATGCGTCCCACTTTTATACTAGTTTCCAAAAGAATTTTAATCAAATTCAGTGATTAACTGTGGTGATCCTATGTCAGATATGTGGTTACCTTTACCTCAGTGCCACTTAATACAACTTCCTTTCATTTTTTTAAAAATTGACTTCATTCAGGAGTAATTCCATACAACAATATGTATATGAATTTTCAATGTATACTTTGATATTTTCTGACAAAAACATAAGCCATAAAATCACAACCAAGACAGAGGATATTAACATTACTTCAGAAATTTACTTTACACAATTTTATTTTCAATTGTCCTACTCCAGAAATAAATACTGGTCTTTTCCCTGTAATTATAATTTACATTTTCCTATTCACATTGCCTTCTACAGCCATGCTATCACGGCATCCAATCGCATGTGATCTCAGAGGTTAAGCAGGGTTGGGGCTGGTTAGTACTCGCATGGGAGATTGCTTGGGAATACCAGGTGCTGTAGGCTTGGGAGAAGGACCCAGCAGTCCACTCCAGAAACAATCAGCTATCAAAAACCCTATGAATTGCAGAGAAGCACTGACAATAGTACTGAGCATGGCACAGTGTCAGATAGTGTTTTGTCCATTGTACATAGGATCATTATGAGTCAGATCCAGCTCAACAGCACCTAACAAGAAGAAGCAGCTGTTAATTCCATCCAATAAAATTGTTATTTCAGATATTATAACTTTCTCCTTCAGAAATTTCATTTATCCCCCTTTATTTCTTCAAGTAAATTATCCACAAATTTTAAGATGCTTGCTTAGACCTCATGCTGACTAATATTTTCGATAAAAATCTAGAACACAGGCAATGTTTGTACAAGTAGTCTCTTTTCACCATTTAGACCTAAGCTTAATGCTGACTTCACCAGAAAGACCTTTTTCAGATTGTCAAACTAAACTCACCATTCTCTACATCTTTTTTGTTTTAAAATCTGCATATAACTTTCTGTCCTATATATATATATATATATATATATATATATATATATATATATATATATTTCTTGTTTGTTTACTTACTTATTTTAATTGCCACTTCTTAGTCCCCTCCCCATACTGAAATGAAATGTAAATACTCAAAGGCAGATTCTTGATCCTTGATATCTTATTTCTGTATGTGTGTGTGTATGTGTATATATGTGTGTGTGTGTGTGTGTGTGTGTATGTATATATGTGTATGTATGTATACACACACACATATATATGTATATATACATACACACACATACATACATATCCATATCTCCAAGACAGGCTGTGATAAGGATTATTTATTAAATTATGAAATGGTTAAAAGATTTTCTCCACAGTGGTAATGTAGAAAGCAGTGATTGTTATTTTCCTTTTATAAAATCATTACTATATTTCTATTATATTTTTAGTAGTCACTTTATGATTACACCTGTACTTATCACCACAATATGTTGCAGTAGCTCTCATGAGTTATTATGACATTTAATTTTATAGTTTGGCCAATTAGGATGATTGGGTGCAGAAAACTGAGTTGTGGGTCCTAGAAATATGACTATTTGGGCAATCAGAAAATAGTATTTAGGTGATATGGGTTCAGAAAGAATGTTTTAGTACCACAAACATGTTCTTACAGTGTTCTGTCATAAAGTGATAGAGCTGAATGGGGGAGGTTGAAAGAATTAGGTGAACGACATCAACATGTTCTCCAAGGGAGGACATATGGAAAGATCAGTAAAGTCTCCCTGTAACTCATTTGATCTTGTGTAGAATGTCAAGACCAGGATAAGAAAATGCAAGGTGCCAGAGGAGATCTAAGGAATATGACAGAATCCTATTTCTCAGAGATGAGCCAATTATTTCCCACTATTTCAAAGCCACAGCTGTCGATTTCCCAAAAGTTAAGCAAGAAATAACATAGAATCTTTTATGAATATGGGCCCTAGACTCAAAGCATCTTACACATCTGTTGTTGTTGTTGTTAGGTGGTATTGAGTCAGGTCTGAGTCATAAAGACCCTGTGTATAACAGAGTGAAACACACCCCTACACTGTTCCATGCCTCTCACCATTGTCACTGCTTCTCTGATATTGGTAGGGTTTACAAAGGCAGATTGGTTTTGGGGAGGACTGCCAGGTCCTTTACCTAAACCCATGGTACCCAGTATTCCCAGCCATTCTTCCATTCAAGTACTAACTAGGCCTGACCCTACGTAGCTTCCACGATATGACAAGATTGGACACCAGGGTGATATGCGGCAGGCATGTTTGTACATCAGTTACTGAATAATTTGGGGCCATTATGTTAATGTTCTCAACTGGAGGCTCCTCATTCTAAAAAGGAATGAGGTCTATTTCATAAGGTTGTTGGGGAAATTAAAGATAATCTATGCTAAACACTCAGTGCAGAACCTATTGCTTGATGATACCTATGCAAATGTATTGCTCTTATGTTTATTAACCCTCTTTCAAGGCACAGTCACCCCGTAGACTGAAGCAGTCCATTTGCATCTTTCTGGGTGCCAGTAGGGAGCTCAAGCTGGTGAGAGCTGTCCTTTTCTGTTATTCATTGGGCTATAGGCTCATTTAAGAATTCTAGAATAATTTTGGCTGAAACCATCATGCTTCACTGACAGAAGATCCAATTTAGGGTGTGAACTCATACATTATAACTATTTCACTTTTAAATTATTGATCTCTCTGTTAGCCGCAGAAGGGATATAATTGAAGATCAAAAGGTAAATACCATTCATTTAAGTAATTTGACATAGAATTGTTTCTCCATAGGTTCATTTGAAGCCAAGATTTTTAGGCTTTGGCAGACCTTCAAGAGAAATCTCTTGCCAAGAGATTTCATATAGTGGATATTGAACAGTTTTGGGTTAACACCAAGACTGCATTATTCTTGCAAGTGGGTTATAAGTAATTGTACCCTTTCAAAATATTTCATAGCTTTATATCTTTTTCAGTGACTACACCGAAGTGGTTACAAGGTAGCTCTATTTCATGAAAAAAGTATCCCTTAAACTAAAAACCAATTTAATTGAATTCTAATCCAAAGTTAATTTTTTGAACACTATGATAGCACTCAACATTGCTTTGCAGGAAATTTATAAAATCAGAATTTTGTTTTGGGACCCAAGAATATTTCAGGCATCATTGCTTTTCATTTTGAATAATAAGGAGGAACAGTTAGTTTTAAATAATTCTATTCTTTAAGGTGTAAGAACAATGATTACTAAAATGATCTGATCACTTCTTTAAAATGTTTCTTATTTCATGATAACATAAGGTCAAGAGTAAATTTAGCACTGAAAAAAAGGAAGACACAATTCAAGTAAATGAAGTAAACAATAAAAGTGATAAAATAATACTTTCTTTTTTGTTCTGACTTTTCTTCCTGGTATCAATTAAAGATTCTTAATATCAAGGTTTAGGGGAAAACTATAGCATGTATATGAAAAAGATGACTTAAACCTATGATGATTATTTAATTTTTTAATTTTAAAGGTAAGTTATAATTAAAGACATACAGTTATGGAAGTCATGGAGTTGCAAGTGACTGACTCAGTTAATGCAGTGACTCAGAAGCAATCCATGGGGGTTTCCTGGAGGATGTGTCAAAGATGAACTGGTTAGAATACACTTGGGATGCCTGAATTCCCTTGGCTTTGGCGCACTCCACTGTAACCTATACATGAAGAAGGGAGGGCGTAGTTGGAGCCACTAGTGGCTTCTTTGTGAGGACATTTTCAGCAATTCTCCAAGTGGGTGTTTCAGCAACTATTGATGGAAACATGAATTTTCCATACATTCAGCTGAGAGAAATGAGATATTTTGACTGAGATATATTATCCTGTCTCACTTTGTAGCAAAAAGGCAGTAAAGTGTTTCTGCAGGGTCAAGTAACAGAGAAGTCATCAGCTAGTGGCAGGGAAAGCATTCATGCAGCAACATAATGAAGTGGACAGAATGTGAATTAGGCTGAAGTCAAGGATTACAAAAGAACAAAAAAAGGCAACTGTCCACAAAACGGAAGGCTTAGGGAACTGTGCACATGATCCATGAGACAAAAGAAGGTATTACTGGCAACAATGCTTTCACTACCAGCCAGAGAAAGTACAGAAATATCAAGACTACCTGTGTCAGGAGACTGGTGTATCTTAATTTGCTTTCCTTACAGAGGACCTGGTAATTTCTAAGTGGACTTTGAAAATGAAAAGAATGTCCTTTGGAATTGCCTCTCTCCAATACTTGCATATATTGCAAGGAGAGATCCTCTCGGAGTCAGGTATGTCTTGTCAATATATCTGATACAGAGCAAGGACTGAGGGGTAGTAACAGGAGGACTGACCTGTGCAGACAATGGCACTTGCTTTGGTCATTAAAGCAAAAACTCCTTCCTTTGCTTTTTGTTAAGTTTTATTTTCCATAGCTTCTCATTTACTCTGTGTTTTAGTCAGTTCATGTTGCTATAGGAAATTACCATAGCCTGGGTGACCTAACCAAAACTTTGCAGCCAGGCATGGATTAACAATAGGGATACATTCTGAGAAATGTGTCCTGAGGTTATTTTGTCACTCTGCAAAGATCATAGTGTATACTTGTACATACTTACAAGGTACACACTAGTTACTTGATGTGGCCTCTAGATATGATCAAAAAACACAGTAACCACTAGGTGTAGGAGGTTAGTGCTGGTCTAACACTGCATATTATTTTAAGATAAGTTTTTGTTTTATAAGTAAAAGAAGCACACTCTAAAATAACAATGATAATAAGTACATAGTAATTTATTATCCCAAGTATTATAAATTCTGTACAATCATATTGCTATGCTTTTATATGAGTTTTAGCACAGTGGGTTTATTTACACCAACACCACCACAAACTCATGAGCAATGTGCTGCACTATGGCTTTGTGACTTTAAGTTTTGTTATGACTATAGGACTTCATGGTGGCTGCAATGTCACTAACAATAGGAATTTTTCAATTCTATTATAATCTTACTGACCACCATCACACATGTGGTCCATCAATGATAAAAACACTATTATTTGGCAGATCATTGTATTCTTACAGTTCCAAAGATGAAGAAATTCAAGATCAAGGTGTCAGGAAATTCTGTGTCAGTGAGGGATATTTTTCCTCGGTGTGAAGATAATCCCTTTCTTGCAATAGTCTCACATGATGCAAAGATAAACATCTTTGTTGGGTCTTTTCTTAGAAGGATACTAATTAAATTCAAGAGGCCTCCACCTCATTATTTAGTTACCCTTACAGGCCCCAACTCCAAATACAATTGCCTCGGTAATTAAGACTTCAATATGTGAATATAGAATGTAAGATACAAACATTCTATCAATAGTGAGCTCCAAAAGTTTATTAGGCATCTCATATGCTCAGATCTATTCTGTGGATTCATATTTGAAAGAAATTGATAGGAAATGAGTTCACATTGCTGTTCTCAAGTAGATAGAGCATTGGTATTTGCTGAAATAAGATGTGAAAATAAAAACTTTTAAGAAAGGATGTCTCCATGTGAAATTAGAGTTCAATTTCTGATTCTACTCTTTTTACTTTATAAGCTTATTTACTGACATCCTAGTCTTCAAATATAATATTAGGGGAATGAGCAAGTACGTTAGTTAGCTTATCATTGCTATAACAAATACTTGAGATAATCAACTTATAAAGAGAGTAGGTTTATTTTTTTCAACAGTTGCAGAGGTTTTAGTCCATGATCAACTGGTCCCACTAACTTGTGGGCCTACTAACTTTTGGGCCTATGAACTACGTTAGGAGCATGTGGTGGAGAAATATTGCCCATGTGCTAGCTACAAAGTGAGAGAAGGAAGAAAGGGCTGGGATCCTACTATGCATTCTGAGGACACACCACCTTCCAATGACCTGAACACCTCCCACCAGGCCCCACATCTCAAAGGGTCCACCATTTCCCAATAGTGCCCCTCTGGTCCTTTACTGGGTGGGCCTTGGATACATTTAAATCTAACTATAGCAACAAGATAAAGACAAGGATGAGTTGTTGTTGTTTTCTTTGTGCTCTGAAACTTCAACACAATTTGTGAGGGAGCCTGTTATTTGATTTTAAGAAAATCAAATCTTTTATAAATGCTCCCCCCATTTAAAAAAAGAAGATATGGAAGGAAGTTTTTGATTTTGCATTGACAACATAGATATAATTAATAAGACTACTACTAAAGTGTAAAAGGGATAAACTGCTTTTATTTTAACTTTTGAAAAGGCATTGCCAAGGTGATTTACATAATTGAAATTCTATATTTATAACTACAGATGTGCCACCAAATTCAGGCAAGCTGCCAGCCTTCAAAATATTCAACAGTTTCATGAAAAGAAAAGTTTGTACAAATTTTCACTGGTTCCTACACACACAAAAAAAATCCTTTTTGGGAAGACAGAAAAATAGATATAAGATCTTTTATTTCAAGGCTCATATACAGAAGGTTCTATATAAAAATAGTCAAATATACTGCCTAGAAATCAAAAGTATTTACTAATTTACTATGTGTAGTTTCTAATATTTATTAATATTTGACAATTTTTATAGAAGAGTTTGGATTACTTTATTTAGAAACCAATTTAAGGAATTCTTAAGAAATATAAGACTTTTAACTTATGACAACTGAATTTTTATTTGTGGCCTTGAAAGTGTCAAGGTCTCTGTATTACTGATATGATTCCACATGAGCACTCTTTTTATAAAACATTTTGTGTTCTTTAATTTGTTAAACAGATAATTGCCTAATGTCCAGGTCAGTTCTTTTTGGGCTTATTCAGTTTTCAGTGCCATTTCTAGAAAAGGAAGGAAATTTGCAGGTTTTTGTTGTTGTTAGGTGCCGTCGAGTCAAGTCTGACTCATAGCAACCCTATGTACAGCAGATCTAAACACTTCCCAATTCTGAGTTAGGCACACGATCTTATTTATGTTTTAGCTCATTGTGCCAGACACTGTGTCAGTCCATCTGGTGGAGGGTTTCCCTTTTTTCCGTTGACCTGCCACTCTCCCAAACATGATGTCTTCCTCCAGGAATTGGTCTCTCCTGACTACATGACCAAAATATGTAAGACACAGTCTAGCCATCCTTGCTTCTAAGAAACAATCTGGTTGCACTTCTTCTGAGACAGATCTGCTTGTTCTTTTGGCAGTCCATGGCACATTCAATAATCATCTCCAGCATCATAATTCAAAAGCATCAACTCTTTTCCTATCTCCCTTGTTCAATGTCCAGCTTTTCCAACCATATGATGCCACTGAAAATACCATGGCATGAGTCAGACTCACCTTCATCTTCAATGTGACATCTTTGCTTTTCAATACTCTAAAGACATCTTTTGCCACAGCTTTTCCTAGAGCAATGTGTCTTGATTTTTTGACTGCTGCTTCCATGGGTGTTGATTATAGAGCCAAGCAAAGCAAAATCTTGGACAACCTCAATCTTTTCTCCATTTACTTTGAAGCTGCATACTGACCCAGTCATAAGGAGTTTTGTTTTGCTGATGTTTAGTCACAACCCACACTTAAGGCTATGATCTTTGATCTCCATCAGTAAATGTTTTAAATCCTCTTCATTTTCAGCAAGCAGAATTGTGTCACCTGCATAATGCAGGTAATTAGTTAGGTTAAAATGAGGTCACAATAGAGTATGGTGGGCCCTAAATCCAATATTACTGATGTATAAGAAGAAGATAGGTAATTCATGTGAGAAGTTAGGGATTCCTTGACACTGGGAAGATATCCAAGTGAAGATGTAGATGACATTTAGAGTTGGACTGCCACAAGCCAGGGAGCATCTGGGGATGTCCAAAGCTGGAAAAGCCAGGGAAGGATCCTCCTTGGGAAGATTTGGAGGGAGCATGACCCTGTGAACACTTTGGTTTTGGACATTTAGCATCCAGGACAGTGAGGCAACAAATTTATTATTTAAAGCACACACTTTGAGATGAATTATTATAGCAATCCTAGGACACTAATATGAAGGCTATGGCAAATTTCCAAATTGCATAAATACAAACACTTGAGAAGCTCCTCCTCAAAGATCTGACAAAACAGCCCAAGAATACACAGCTATCTGCTGTTTGCTTCTGTTCTATCCTCAAGCAAATGTGTGACTGGGGTCTTCTCATGTCAAATAAGCAACTGAGTATCTTTTCTGTCTTTGATTTCTTCTTTGGAGGCAATAATTCACATTTTTATTATTTTTCTTCTTTTATCTCTCCAAGTGCTTTTCTTCCTTTTCTACCATTATCATTATCATCCTCATCATCTTAAACTCTGGTCTTTCCTTGTTAACTCTGTTTTAATCCAAAATTACCCTATCATATGATCAGCATGACATTTAATAGATTTATTGGAGACAGGTACAGTGTTGAATGTTTTGTTCTGTTGTACATAGGGTTGCTATGAGTTGTACCTCACTCAAAGGCACCTCACAACAACCACATAGCAGATGGTAAGACGTTCATTTCCCACTCTTACCACCAGAGTATTTGTGGATGAATTCATAAACATGTAGGTTATGCTAATGCAGTCATCTATAGATATGATCATTTTGCTTTTGAAATTTAAAGATCATCTTAATTTACTTTCAAATCAGTAAGATTTTCCATTTGGTAGGAAGAAAAAACTTTATGCTGTTTTCTTAAATGTCTGCTGCGAATAGTTCAACATTGTATTTAATGAAGTGCTCCACTATGCCTAAACGGGAAGTATGCATTAATCAACTCTGTGCTGCCTCGCATCCTTTGCCTAGTGAAAGAATAAAGTTTCTTTGAGATAATTACTGTGGTTCCAGAAGATAAAGCATCCCTGATTATTGAGGAATGCATTAGTTAGTGTGAAGACTGTGATGCTATTAACAAAGCGACTCCACAGTATAGTATTTAAAGACAACAGAAGTTTATTTCTGACTCAAATTCTGTGGTAGACAATGTCAATTGGGAGGGGAATCCAATCTATGCAGTCATTTAGGGCCCAAATTCTTCCTACAGTTTTGCTTTTCCACCTCCTAAGGCATTGTTCTCATCTGAATATTCAAAGCTATGTTCCATATAAGTGGCAGAGCAAGCAATGTGGACGAATTTATGTTCAATTTTCTAAGATTCAGAACCAGAATTAGAACTCATCACTTTTAACTGTCCACTGGCAAGGACTTGGTTATACATTCAAAGAGTTTCCAGCAGCATGTCTGGGCAGCTTCTGTACTTCCAGAGACAACTCTTAATAATGGAAGAAAGTGAGAAAAGGTAGCAACAGACGGTTGCAGTCTATTCTAAAGACATGTTATTAATATAATTTAAACCTGGAATATTTGTTAACTTTTAGGAATTTAAATGACATAATGCTATATGCTGTGTTGTTGTTAGGTGCCATTGAGTAGGTGTCCAACTCATAGTGAACCTAAGTACAACAGATAAAATACTATTGTTACTGCTTCTCTGCTATTCATAGGGTTTTCAATGGCTAATTGTTTTTTGCGAGTGGGCTGCCAAGTCCTTCTCCCACATGTTAGACATAAAGCCTCCAAAGTCAATTAAACAATTTCCAGTTCTGAATATTTATGTGGAAGTTGTCATACTATCCCTTGTGGATACGTTTAGGTATGCCTTGGGCATTCTCAAAACAAAATTTTAGTTGCAACTTTAACATGAAATTAATTTCCATTGGAGTAGCTGATGAAAGTAGCATAACAAATAAATTAGATACCATTTCATAACTTTTTTGAAAGGATCAAAGCAGGAAGTACAGAACAATGTCTGTGAATTTTCTTCAAGTATCTCTTTGGAAATCAATGGAGAATGTCCAGCAATGTAGGATACAAGAGCTTCTGTGATAACTGTCTTCTTGCTGCACACTTGTCAAAACAAAGAAAGGATGAGACAAAAGAAGCAGAAGAGAAAAATACAAAGATAGACAGACAACCTTACATAATAAAATTAATTTCCTAAAACATAAACACATGAGCAACAAAGAATCTGGTTTACGAAAGGAATCAATTTGAAAGCTGTAGAAGTGTTCAATTCCTGGTGTGATAATTTCCCTACGCTCTCCCTTCACTCAGTGAATCCCTTTTTTAATTCTTAAAATTAGAACCACTTTTCATCAGAACATGTATTTTTTTCATGATTATTCCACTGTCCATGTTTTTCTTTCTCTCTTAGCTCAATAAAGCACCTTAATAGTAAATGTTGCAAATTATAGCATCTCTTATTTTGATTTTATTTCATGAAATGAACTACTTCCTAAAAAGTGTTCCATGCTACATCTCCATTTTGAAAATAAAATTAAATTTGTATTGATTCAGGATTTTGCTAGCTGTTGTTTTATGTATTTTTTCCTTGAGAATTTTATGATACTCCTAAGGGTGCTCTGGGATATCACGAAAATAAGGTTAGAAATTGTTGCTGTAAAAGAATTAAAATTGCAGTTATGGTAAATGCTTTTCTCTAAGGCCAGCCAGGAAAAAAAATAATGCTAGCCATTATTTGCACTTCTAAATTCTTCCGTTGTATTTGCAAAGATCTCACAAAGTATTTGTCAGAGGAATCATAGTATGTGAGACCATTTTCTGCAGGCAGATGAAACACCCAAACTTTGGCCATGATAGTGGCACTAGGTGACTGCAGGAAACATCATCAAAGAGATTCCATTATGCTCTTTACAATTAATTTGTTGCTGTTTTTAGGTGCCGTGGAGTAGGTGTCCGATTCATAGCGACCCTGTGCACAACAGATGAAACATTATTGTCAGTGCTTCTGTGCTTTTCATAGGGTTTTCAATGGTTGAATGTGTTTTGGGGACTGGGTTGCTGGTTCCGTCTCCAAAGCCTATAGCACCGGGTGCTCCCAGGAGGTCTCCTATCCAAGTACTAACCTGGTCCAACTCTGCTTAGCTTCTGAGATCTGATGGGATCTGAGGCCACAGTGGTATGGATGCAGGCACATTCAATTTAGGAGGACCAAAAAGAAGACTGTACTATTTCAGAAAGAAACATTAACTCTACACGGAAAAACAAACGCATACTGCCGGAAAACTTTCAACCAAGAAGTTAAGTTTGTCAGCATACCCTAAGGAAAATCTTCCAGGCATTGCCTCTTGCCTTGACTTCTTTGACCTGGGCAGGTTTACTTCAATGGCCAGCACTTCCATCTCTTTTCCAGTCCTTCCTCCAGTGTCCTGAGCCCATTCTGCCTCTGGGTAAAGAACACTGTGAGAGCTCCCAGCCCCAGGGAGCACCCCTCACAAAGTACTCCATTAGTTTCCCTTCCAGGTAATATCACACCTATGCTGTGTTCCATGCTTTGCAAAGACATCACCGCAGAGACTAAGAGTGTTTGTTTTGTTTTGTTTTGTTTTCCCACAATAACAACATCATGCCACTTCTCTTTCACAGCAGTCCATTTTCCTGCTGGTGCATCCTAGAAGCACAGCCCAAACAACTTATCTTGTAATCCTTGGCTTAGGGAGTGTCCTTCGGGAATCAAAACTAAGACCAGCCTTAGCCAGGGAGCATTCCAGTAAATCAATGTTTATTGTTCTGCTCCGTACAAAGATTTATTCTCCTCAGCTCTACATTGTCCAAGAATAACTATCATATCCAATCATTAAACTATAGAGAGGACATGGTCCCTAAAAACCATCCATCTCCACTGGTGCTACATTTTATAGGTAATGAAACTGAGGCAGGAAGACACATTGTTTCTCTCAGAGCAAGGGGATCTAGTAGTGAAGAACACAGGCTCAAGTGAATTAGGTTACTTGGTTGGATTCCTGGTTCCACATGCTTGTTAGAATTTATTATCCCGTATAATTAGCATTAGATGAATATGGCGGTGGGAAATGTGAGGCATAAAAACTAAGAAGATATATGTTTCTTGACCTAAGTAACAAAAATAGATCATCACAAAACAATCATGGAAAGAGAAGTGTTGTATATATGGAAAGTATGAAGATCACTAATAACAGTGTACAAAAGAATCCCTAAACACTAGAACATGGAATTCTTTTTTTTTCTTTTTTTCCCCTTTATTAGTAATTGGTGATGGGTTACAAAGTAATATAGCATTGTCTTTTTCCATTATGCATCCTTTACATCACCTCTAGCAACACTTTCATTGACCCATAGAGTTTATGGAGCCTAAGGGCTAGTATGTAGTAAAACTCTGATACTTATTTGATTTATATTCCCATATTTTTCCAATACACTCACGAAATGGTGCTGTTTACATTGGGATTGACTTCTTCCCCTTCACCCCTCCTCATCATCCCATCTTCTCTAATCTTTGCTCCTCTCTGTTAGTTCCCTCCCTCCTTTCTACTCCTTATATTGTTGCTTCTAAACTAAGCATAAGAGCAAAGGCCATGAGTTAGATTATGTAATTTGAATCATCACTCCATGTCTTTTTGAACGACTATTTGGGGCAATTTGCTTAACTATTCTGTGCTTCCAATTCATACTCTGAAAAATGGAAGTGAAGACATTAGTAGCCAGCTCATAGCATTGTTATAAGGATTAAAAGGGATCACACATTTAAAGCAACTGGTCCATGCTAAGGTCAGTGAAACTTAACTCTCACTTTTGTTATTGAGAAAGGGGAAGCAATAGAGTAAATTTCAACTCACAAACTCCCCCATCCTACCATGTTCTCCACCCTGAGCAAAGAGTTTATAGCACAGGCCATCAGTAGGGCAGGTGACTAACACTTAAACCTAAGCATAATTACTATAATAAATTAAAAACTCTATTTTTTCCAATGGTACACCAACAAATTAGTTCTCAAGCATGTTTTTTTCCATTTAATATGTGGCATAATACAATTTATTTTATATTTTTCTATTTGACACAGTGTAGAACAACTCTTTTATGTGTATTTTGTGTACACAATAAATTGAGTTCCTTAATCTTAAGTTTATACTTAATTAGAAGAACCAAAACTAGGAAAATTGGTAACCAATTGCAATGTTGTTGTTAGGTGCCATCGAATCGGTATCCGACTCATAGCGACCCTCATAGGGTTTTCAATGGCTGACTGTTTCGGGATTGCCTTGGGAGTGGATTGCCAGACCCTTCTCCCATTTTTGCGGTGCTGGGAATTGAACTCGGGACCCCAGAGACTGCAGTGCAGTGCTCTACCAACTGAGCTAAATCCCAGCCCAATTTCAATGTACACTTTACATTTTAAATCTACCATGTAGGATCAGAAAATTATCACAGTGAGACCTTTCTTCATGAATTAAAAAAAAAAATGTCAAGAAGACTTGGTCAAAAGGCACAGGGCTTCTGTCAGAGAAGAGGAATGCATAGCAAGATAACCATGGTCAATAATAACGTATCGTATATTTCAAAATAATAATAGGTTTTTAATATCTCACCATATAAATAACATATAAATGGGGCAGTGGATATGTTAATTAGCTTGATTTTTTGCACATAATATATATATAATATATATATATTATATATATACACATAATATATATATGTATATATATTACACATAATATATATACATACATAATATTGTATCCAATAAATACATATATAATTGTTAGTCAATAACATTTTTAATAGAATTAAAAGTATTAAAAACAACTAAATCAGGTAGCAGGAGATTGCTTAGTAAATGTTAACATATCAATAAAGGAGATGACATGAAATATACTCTCAATAAATTGCCAATCGGTAAAATCATACTACAAAATATTTTGTACATGACCATTCTCCCCTAAAAGTACTAACCAGCAGAAACACTAGAAAGAAATACTAACAGTAGTTACTCTTGGGTGGTGGCCTTTAGAGCAATTTCCCTCTGTTCTTTCATATATTTGCAAATTTTTTCTGTATCTTGTGCATTCAATTTCATAATTACTCTATATCCTTGAAGCTAATCTGCTCTCTTTCTGGAGTTTTAGGGGGCTGAAAAATTGGGTATAGACTAGAATAGCATATGGATTGGATTCTAATTATTAAATCCAATTTGTACTTGATTGTAATCTGCATCTGACTTTTCAACCCTCTAAAACTGTTGAAAGTGTGCAGGTTAGATTCAAGAATATATGGTACTTAAAAATTTAAAACATGTCAGTAAGCAGGCAAGCACTAATGAACACAGAATAAATGGTAGAGCCATATTCATTCTGTAGGTATTATCCTTCCAAGATATTTTATTTGATATTGCTTGTTTCCTCTATTCACATTAGTTTTTAAAGCATATATTTTGATGTTTTACTTAAGGTTGTGAACACGCTTCTTAAGCAAAAGATTGCAATTGGGACAGGAAAGTTTATAATGCTTCCTGAAATTCATCCTCTGTTCTCTTTTAATTAGAACAGGCTCAGGAGAGTCATAAAAATAAAATTATTGACTCATCTGAAATTAAAGATCCTCATTGTATTTTCTTCAAGAAATGTAGCATGACTCTTGTTAAATAATGATTTTTTCCCATTTTAATTACATTAAATTCTGCCTTCCTAAATTCCTGCTGTCATTCTAATTAAAGGAAAATTTCTCATTTTCTGTGCAGCAGTCCTATTTTGGTATGGTTAAAAATCACCCATTTAGTCTTCTAGAGGTGTTTTGCACATTAAAGTAGGTGAATTTATTCTTTACTGAAATATTAATAAAATGCTTAGAATGTCCTGCAGGTGGTATATAAGACATATATATTAGTGTGTGTGTGTATATATATATATATATTGTTGTTGTTAGGTGCCTTCAAGTTGAGTTCTACTCAGAGCAACCCTATGTGCAACAGGAAAAACACTAACACTCTGCCAGGCACATGATCTTTTCTGTATATAAGCCATTTGTTGCAGGAACTATTTCAATCCATCTAGTTGAGGGTCTTCCCTTTTTTCGTTGACCTGCCACTCTCCCAGACATGATGTCTTTATACAGGGATTGGTCCTTCCTGACAACATGTCCAAAATTCCTAAAATGCAGTCTAGGTATCCTTGCTTCAAAGGAGTACTCTGGTTGGACTTCTTCTAGGATGGATATGTTCTGGCAGCTCATGATACATTCAATATTTGTCTCCAGCATCATAATTCAAAAGTATCAATTCTTTTCCCATCTCCCTTATTCAATGTCCAGATTTCACAGTATATGATACAACTGAAAAATACCATGGCATGATTCAGACACACCTTCATTGTCAATATGATATCTTTACTTTTTAACACTTTAAAGAAGTCTTTTGCAACAGATTTTACCAATGCACTGCATCTTTTCATTCCTTAACTGCTGTTTCAACAAGTGTTAATTTTAAAACCAAGTAAAGAAAAATCTTGGTTAACCTCAATCTTTTCTCCATTTATCATAAGGTTGGTTACTGACACCATAGTAAGAATTTGGGTTTTCTTGACATTGAGGTATAATCCTTACTGAACTGTCTTCTTTGATCTTCATAAGTAAATGCTGCAAATCTTCTTCACTTTAAGCAAGCAAAGTTGTCTCATTTGAATAATGCAGGTTGTTAATGAGTCTTCTTCCAATCCTTCTGACAGTTCTTCATAATGTCCAACTTCTTAGAATACTTGCTCAGAATAGAAATTGAAGAAGTATAGTGAAAGGATACAGTCCTGCCATACACTTTTCTTGACTCTAAACCAGGCAATGTTTCCTTGTTCTGTTTATACAACTGCCTCCTCCCCCATGTACAGTTTCCTCATGAGTACAATTAAGTGTTCTTGTATTCCCATTATTGAAATATTATCCATAATTTGTTGTGATCCACACTGTCAAGTGCCTTTGCATAGTCAATAAAACATAGATAGACATCTTTGTGGTATTCTCTGCTTTGGCTAATATCCATCTGACATCACCAATAATGTACCTGGTTCCATGTCTTCTGAATCCAGCTTGATTTTCTGACAGTTCCCTGTTAATATATTGCTGCAATTGCTTTTGAATGAGCTTTAGTAAAATTTTGCCTGTATGAGATTCAATGATATTGGTAGATAATTTCTGCATTTGGTTGGATCTCCTTTCTTGGGAATAGGCACAAATATGAATCTCTTCCAATCCATTGGCCATGTAGCTGGTTTCCAAATCTCTTAGCATAAACAAGTTAGCACCTCTAGTGCTGCATCTATTTGTTGAAACATCTCTATTTGTATTCCATCAATTCCTGGAGCCCTGTGTTTTGCAAATTCCTTCACAGTAGCCTGCACTTCTTCCTTCAATACCATATGTTCCTGATCATATGAATCCTGTTGAAATGGTTGGTTATCCACTAATTCTTTTTGGTATAATGACTCTGTATATTCTTTTCATCTTCTTTTGATGGATCCTGTGTTGTTTAATATTTTCCCTGTAGAATCCTTCACTATAGCTACTCATGGCTTGAAATTTTCTTCACTTTTTTAGGTCTTCGCATATGTCATTGTAATATTTGACTTTGTCTTCTTGAGCTACCCTTTGAAATTTTCTGTTTAGAAATTCAATTTCATCATGTCTTCCTTTTACTTTACCTGCTTCATAATCTCTTTTGACATGTGATTTGGTCTTTTCTTTTTTTCTACCTTTTTAATAACCTTTTGCTTTCCTCATGAATAATATCTTTGATGTCATGCCACAACTCATCTGGCCTCTGATCAATAGTGTCTATGTCTAATGTATTCAGAGTGGTCTCTGAATACAAGTGAAAATATACTTAAGGTCTTACCTTAGTTCTAATACACTTGTTTTGATTTTCTTCAGTTTCAGTTTGGACCTGAATATGACCAGTTGCTGGTCTCATCCACAGTCAGCACCTGGTCTTGTTCTGACTTTTCGTATTCAGGTTTTCCATCATCTCTTTCCATAAATGTAGTCTCTTTTGTTCTGATATGCTCCATCTGGTGAATTTCATGTGTATAGTCTCCTTTTCTCTTGGTGGAAAAAAACATTGGCAATGAAAAGGATATTGGTCTGATAAAATTTCATCATGAGGCATTCAGCATCATTTCTGTCACCAAAGCCATATTTTTCAAATACTGAGCTTTCTTTTTGTTTCCAAATTTGCATTCCAGTCACCAGTGATTTTCAATGATGGCATGTTCTATATATTTCAGTTTGCAGAAGCTGGTAAAAATCTTCACTTTCTTCATTTGTGTCCTTAGTGGTGGATGCATAAATTTCAATAATAGTCATATTAACTAGCCTTCCTTGTAGACATATGAATATTATTCTGTCACTGACCATATTGTACTTCAGGACAGATCTTGAGATGTCTTTTTTGATGATGAGTATTATTCCATTTCTCTTTAATCTTTCATTACCAGCATAGTAGACCATGTGATTATCTGATTCAAAATGGCCTATGCCAGTCCCTTTTAATTCACTGATGCCTAGAATGTTGTTTATGCACTCCATTTAACTTTTGACAATTTCTATGTTCTTAGATTTATAATAGGTACATTCTATGTTCCAATTATCAGTGTATGTTTACAGTTGTTTCTTCGCATTTTGAGTCATGTCACATCAGCAAATAGAGATTCCTGAGATTTACTCCATTCCTGTCATTAAAATTAACTCTACTTTGAGAAGGCCACTCTTCCACAGTCATCTTTTGAGTGCTTTCCAACCTGTGTGGCTCATTTTCCTGCACTATATTTGACACTGTTTCTCTCTTCTTCATAGGACTTTAAATGGCTAATTGTTTCAGGAGTGGGTTTCTATGTCCTTCTCCCTAGTCTGTCTTAGTCTGGAAGCTCAAATGAAGCCTGTCCACCATGGATAACCCTGCTGGTATCTGTAATAACAGTGATATAGCTTTCAGCATCACAGCTACATGCAAGCCCTCACAGTACAGCAAACTGATTGACAAGTGGGATTGTATATAATATATATAGTGTTTCGGTGTTTAGTCCAATGTACAATCTCTCAGATGTATATATTGCTGTACTAGAAATAGTTGAGCTAAAGAAACCAAATATTAATGTTTAACATTTTCTGTGACAGGTCCAATGTCATGCAATGGTAATCCCAGCAACTTGGGAATCTGGGGCACAAGGAAAACAAGTTTAATGTCAGAAGTAGCTTATGCAATTTAACAAGACCCTATCTCAAACAAAATGCTTGTGAATGAGTACAAAAAGACAGATGTGTTCTTTCACATTTCTGATTGGCATTCAATAATTACATATATTTATGAGGTATATTATGATGTTTCAATACATGTAATTATTTTGTAATGATCAAATTAGAGTAACTAGTATGATTTCTTTGCAGTATGAACATTCAAGATTCTCTCTTCTATTTTGAAATATAGAGTACATTATCATTATTTTATAGTCATTCTATTATGCAATAGAACTCCAAAAGTTATCTCTCCTATGTATGTATAGCTTGTATCTATTGACAAAACTTGCCCTATCCCTTCCTTCTTTCTACTTTCCCAAGCCTCTAGTAACCACTCTTCTACACTCTGTTTCTGCAAGATTAACTCTTTCAGATTTTACACATATCTGATTTCATATAGTATTTGTCTTTCTGTGCTTGGCTTATTTCACTTACTCTTCCCCAAGTTCATCTGTACTGTTGCAATAACAGAGTATCAGCTTTTTTATTGAAAAATTTTATTGTACACCTTAATGTGCTTAATTATGACATGGTTTTCATTGTGACATTTCCATATATGCATTTTGTTGATCATTATACATATGAGTTCCCCCTTACCCTCTTGTGCACTTCCTCCACCTATCCTACCCCCCACCAAAGACTTCTCTTCCATTTACTTGTCTTTTCATGGTAATATTTTTCTATACATCCTTGGGTTCCAGTTCTGTTTAAGTTAGAAACTTTTTCTGTAGTGAATTTTCTTTTTACATTGTCAGAACTATTACATGAATTTTCTAGATCATCTGTAATAATATCATTCTTAGCTTTTTTTATTATCAGATTTTATGGTTGAGTAGTATTCCACTGTGTATATCTACCATATTTTCTTTATACTGTTAAGTCCAAGTGTCCACTTATAGATATATGGGTTGATTCCATATCTTGGCTATTGTGAATATTGCTGCAATAAGCAAGAGTGTACAGATGTCTCCTTCGCACACTACTTTCAATTCCTTTCGGTATGCCTGCAAATGGGATTGGTGCCTCATATGGTAACCATTTTTAAAAAGTGTTTTCAGAAACCTCCATAATGTTTTCCATAATGGCCATATTAATTTACATTCTCACTGACAGTGTATAAAACTTCCCTTTTCTCCACATTCTTGCCAATAATCATTACCTTTTTTATAACAAAAAGGATAGCATAGTAAATGGAATGAAGTAGTGTATCACTGTGGTTTTGATTTACATTTCTCTGATGGTAGTGAGTTTGAACATTTTACATATATCTATTGGCCATTTTGGGGGCTGAAATTGAGCTCATTTGGTAGAGCGCCACTCTGCAGTCTCTGAGGTCCCAGGTTAGATCCCCGGCAATGCAAAAATGGGAGAAGGACATGGCAATCCACTCCCAAGGCAATTCCAAAACATTCAGCCATTGAAAACCCTATGAGAGTCCCTATGAATAAGACAAAACTCGACTGCACCTAACAACAACAACAATATTGGCTATTTTTATGCTTATTTTGAGGTACTGACAAGTCTTTTGTCCATTTTAATTGGATTATTGGACATTTTTCTATTGAGTTATTTGAATTTCCTATATATCTTGAATATCATCTCACTATTAGATTTAATTCTTAGAATCCTTGAACGTGAGTTATATTTCATTTATTTGTGACTTCTTCAAATTTTTGATCAACATTTTATAGTTTTCATTATAGAGATATTTTATTTCTTTGATTAAACTTCTTCGTAAGTATTTTTGTGCCTATTGTAAGCAGGAATAAAAAACACATCTATTTCAGACAGTTTTGTGTTGTTTTGTAAAAGCATTACTTATTTTGTATCATAATTTTGTATCCTGCAACTTTACTGAATTCATTTATTAGTTCTAACAGATTTTTAGTGGAATGGTTCAATTTCTTACACATAAGCCTATGTGGGGCAATTTAACTTCTCTGTATCCACTTTGGGTACTTTTTGTTTGTTTGTTTTATTGCAGTACTGGGGTTTGGACCCAGGGCCTTGCACTTCCATGCTTTCCAAGTGCTATACCACTGAGCTGCACCCCCAGCCCATATTTTCCTTTACTGAGACAGGGTCTTGCTGAATTACACAGACTGCCTCTGCTCTCTAACTTGCGATTCTCCTGCCTCTGCCTCCTGAGTGGCTGGGAGTCACCACTGTGCCCTGTTGCTTTTTTCTTTCTTTCTGTCAGCAAATTATAGTAGTCAGAACTTCCAGTATATGCTGAAACGTAGTTGCAAAGTCAGACAAGCTCCTGAGAAGATTCAACGTCATGTAAAGAGAAATAGTATCATTGGTCTTTCTAATGTCTTTTTCCTCTTCCTTCATGCTAAACTAATGCATGTTTTGTTCAACTATTTGTTGTTATTGTTGTTGTTAGGTGCCAATGGGTTATGTCCAACTCATAGTGACCCTCTCAGGGTTTTCAATGGCTGATTGTTTTGGGGTTGCTTGGGAAGTGGATTGCTACATTCTTCTGTTTTTGTGGTGCTGAGGATCAACCTGGCTCCTCAGAGAGTACAGAGCAGCACTCTAGCAACTGAGCCAAATCCCATGCTGGTTCAATTACTTATGGATGCCTATTATTCAAATTTGAGGATGACATTCTGAGGATGACAAACTAGATAACCTGTTTGTGATTCCATGTCTTCATTCAACTAACATACTTTAAGCAATTAGCATTAGCAAACTATGAAAATAAGAAATGTAATGAAAGATTAAAAAGTAGGAAAAGAGATGATCCATTTTCCAAAACAAAGTTAAACTGGGTTAGTACAAGATGAACACTCTGAAACAAGTGTTTTATATAGTGAGAAAATATGAAGATCATCAGCTCACAGGCACAAACTTAAACTCTAGAACACATATAGAACACATATTTATTCCACTTATAGCTTCACAAGTTTATTAAACACACCTTTTGAGCATGTGACGTAGTCAAAATAGAGGATGAGTATTGGGAACACAGAAACTAATTATCTTTGATTAGCATTGTTGAGATAGGATACTATGGAATTACCTTAATAGGGTGCAGCATGTGAGAAGTGGGAGCCATGGAATAGGTAAAATTAATTTACTCTGAAAGCCCATAGGAAGGAGACTATTTCAACCTAGAAGTCTGGGAAACTCTCATGGAAGTAAAAGGAAGTAAGAAAAATAGTAAATTAATGTTAAATATAATTCTTTTTTGATAAATAAAAGTGTATTTCCTACATAATGTAAATCTACTCTAAGTTCTGGCAACAAACAAACAACAAGAATAGTATGTCCTTGAAGGGCTCTGTATCAAATAGAGGAATATGGAAGATATATTTATTTATATATGTATATGTATATGTGTATATATACATACATATATGTGTGTATATATGTATATACATATGTATATATGTATATATATGTATATTGAAAAAATCGAAAACCCTATTAGGGTCACTATGGGTTGGGTTGGACACAACTTGACAGCATCTAACAACATGTGTGTGTGTATATATATGTGTGTGTGTATGTGTGTCTGTGTGTGTATAAAATATATATGTATATGTGTACATATATCATATATATGTGTATATATACATATGTGTGAATGTATATAGATACACACACACATGCACACTTATATATATGTAGTTAGCTGACATTTAGCTCAGTTGGGAGAGTGCTGCTCTGTACTCTCTGAGGCCCTGGGTTCAATCCTCTGCATTACAAAAATGGGAGAAGGACATGGCTGTCCATTCCCAAAGCAAACCTGAAACAATTAGCCATTGAAAACCTATGAATATCAGTGAAACACTGACATAGTGTCAGGAAGGGCACAGTGTTTCATTCTGGGAGTGTTTCATTCTATTGGGGTCTCAGAGAGTTGAACCTGAGTTGACAGTATCTAATGACCACAACAATATATATCGCTAATATGGATTTGAAGTGCTTACTAATAAAATTAAGATACTTTGTGGCAGTGCACATACATACCACCCAAGACAAAGAATGATTCCCCATTTTCCTAAGTGAATAAAAGATACTAAATTTTGTCATTGTGGAGGATGGAAGTTAAAATAAAAGAGTGTTTTTAGAAAAAAGAAATGAATAAAATGATTAGAAATTATTATAGAAAATTGACATTCAGGGTGAAAGATACATGTAAAGATGATGTTTTAAAATTTTAAGTCTATGGCACTAAGTACAACACCTTTCCCTGTCTCTTCAATGAGGTTTCCTGAAAAAATCTGGCAATATATGGCTTATCAAAATCATTGTTGGACTTGAGTTTAGTACCAGATGCCATGACACATGAAGAAGTAATCTTCAGATATGTGCAGGGCAAAAGTCACAGCCCTCCGATGTCCAGAAACATTCAAGTGCCAATGTCCCAAAGAGACTTCAGAGCCCCAAATCAAACTTTTATCTCTGCTCCTTAAGGCTGATTGTCCTGCCATGTTCCAGTGAAGGGGACTGATGGTGGGCAGATATCCTAAGCCAGAAGCCTGAGCACCACCCCTGACCTCTCCATTCTCCCACTCACCAAATCCAAACCCATAAAGCTGCTTCCAAACAGCTTGACTCCGTGTATCTCCTCTCATTCCGTTCCACACTATCTTTCCCCACATGGTGAGATTACACCATCATCAATTTACTCCAGAATCACTACATGAGCCCCTTGCTTGGAAGACCCAACCCCATACTCCCCTCCATCTGTGTTCCATTTTGCAACCAGAGTGACCTTGTCAAAGCATATGTTTGATTATATCAGATTTTAAAGAGGCTGTGAGGATAATGATCAAATTGACAAAGTAGAAGAAACTGGAGACTAGACAGAAAGTTAGGAACAGAAGAACCTTAAAGTAATTAATAGTAAACATTAATAGTAACATTTATTTCTGAGGCAGAACTGAGGCCTTAATATAGGTCAATGAATCTGATTTGCTCAAGGAGACAGGAAAACAAGGACTTCAGATTCCATATTCATGTTTCATTCCTTTACACCATTTTGACTCTAAACTTGTACTATTGGTCTTCTTCCTACAAACTACCCCAAAAAATGTTCCCATAATTTATTATTTTCATACTAACAAAGGACATATTAAATTGCCTTGGGGAAAAGAACTTGAATAAACATGATTCACATATTAGGCCCAAAAATGACTGTCAGTATCCAAAAAGGAGAACCGTCTTGTATGTTCAGAAAATGTTGCCAACACAGCAATAATCTAGTAAATTTCTGAGTGCATGTTGACATGAACAAGCAGATGGATTTTAACCAAATATATACACAGAGGCAGCTGTATAGAACATTGTTATTGTTAGGTGCTGTCAAGTCAGGTCCAACTCATAGTGAAGGTTTTCAATGGCTGATTGTTTTCAGGGTTGCTTCAGGAGTGGATCGTCATGTCCTTCTCCCATTTTGTGGAGCTGGACATCAAATCTGGGTCCTCAGAGCGTGCAAAGCAGCACTCTACCAACTGAGCTAAACCCAGCCCACCATATAAAACAGTTTATATCAATTTCATACAAACCAGCCTTTATTAACCCTTGTTGTTGTTGTTAGGTGCCATGGAGTCGGTATCCGACTCATAGCGACCCTCTATACAACTAGGGATGGATTAATAAGTACTAAGGTAATATTGGATATCATTATTATTAGAAACATGGTAGCACAAAGGCACTAAACCCCACAAAACAGAGTTCACTTGTGCTCACCACTAATGTCACATGCATCTTCTCAGGGACTATGTGCCAGAAAGTACACACTCAGCTAAAAGCCAGAGCGTGAAATGGCCTTTGAGCCACTTGATGATAAAAAGAAAATTGCATACATATATATATATATATATATATGTATATATATATATGTAACTTCATGATGTCAGATAGAAGAAACACTGCATGAAAATTCTCCCAGTGATAAACCCAAAAAATGGATCCATGTGCAAAGAGGACTGTGATTCCCCAGAGAACAAAACTAGATTTTGTAAACTTTGTTTTCAAACTTCTTCTCTCTGAGGACTTGAGTCAATGTCTTATTTTATCCAAATTAGTTTTCACTTCTTTAGCTATTATTAGAGTTGTTGAGTTTTGCTTGTAAGTGTTGTAGATCCTGTGGTTCCCACATTTTGTCAAAAACAGAATCACCTGAAAATATTTCTGTGGTTGAAATGTGCAATGAACTCAGCTAGCTGTTTGAACACTTCTTTGATTCTGTTAGCTTTTTGTTCTATCTTCCTGCTGGTCCTTATCTTTCTTCTCTCTAATTCTGAATGTGGTTAAGGGAAAGAAAGAAAAATGAAAGTCTGTATTTGAGCTGAATAACACCAACCATGACTAACTATATACTGTATTTGTGGCTTTGGACATTTTTATCATTGCCAACTTCTATGTCCACAAATTGCTGGTACTAAATAAGAAACTTCTGTTTTATATTTGTACAGCCTAAATTTAACACATTACTGTATATAATGTGTATATTTCACTGAATTTTTGGATATTTCTCTTCTTCCTTCTCCTCCTCCTCCTCCTTCGCCTTCACCTTCGCCTTCACCTTCGCCTTCTCCTTCCTTCCTTCCTCCTCCTCCTCCTTCTTCTTCTTCCTCTTCTTCTTCTTCTTCTTCTTCTTCTTCTTCTTCTTCTTCTTCTTCTTCTTCTTCTTCTCTACCCCCACCCTTTCCTCCCTTTTTCCCTTCTATACCATTTTCTCTCTTTTCATTTGTAGAAAACTGTAGGACAATAGTAAGTAAATATCATCACTTTTATATTAAGGATTTCAATGCGACTTCTACCTAAAATCATATGTGTAGAATGAATATGATATGGAAATAAAACATGAATGAGACAGGCAGAACCATCTGAAACTCTAGTGCAGGATACTATTTAAGAATGGAAACAGCGAAACAGGAAAGCAAGATTGTACTGCTATAAGCAAATGCAGAGAGTAAATTGGCTCTTAATTTTATTGTTATTTTATCTAAAATAACATATGTACCCTGGCTTACCTATCCCACCAATCTTAGAAGCTAAGCAGAATTGTCCTGGTTAGTCCTTAGATAAGAGACTGCCTGGGAGTACCAGGTGCTTCAGGCTAGGGAGAAGGAATTGGCAGCCTACTCCCAGAGCAATCTGCCTTTGAAAACTCTATGAATAACAGAGAAGCACTGACAATAGGGTGGCACAGTATCAGGGAGTGTTTCATTTCTATTGTTCATGGACTCTCTAGGTGTCAGATCCAACCTGATGGCACATAACAACAAAAGCATGATTTACATAAGTAGCTTATGATTCTAAAGTTTTAGTTCATTTTTAGAATCATATTGTTGTTGTTGTTAGGTGCCATCGAGTTGGTATCTGACTCATAGTGACCCTCATAGGGTTTTCAATGGCTGACTGTTTTGGGATTGTCTTGGGAGTGGATTGCCAGGCCCTTCTCCCATTTTTTTGTGGTGCTGGGAATTGAACTTGGGACCTCAGAGACTGCAGCCCAGCACTCTACCAACTGAGCTAAATCCCAGCACCTTAGAATCATATACATCTTCACAATTCCTCATAAGGGAAGAGAAGAGCCATCATATCTTGTTCAGAATTGAAGCAACATCAATAAAGGAATGGATTGATTATTAAACTCTTAAGTTGAGAAGCCCCACAGTGTGGTTGCTAAAGTAACACCTCAGTAATCCATAAATATGCCTTTGAATTTAGAATGAAAATACTGAAGTCTCTTAGAAACTCAGTTTCTTCTCATACCAACTAACAAGGACCTAATCTATTTTAAAAGTTGATTTGGTTGATAGATCTTATGGTGACAGAATAGTTTTATTTGTAGGGCTGGACAAAAGGGTAAAACAATGAGTATCTGTTCCTACACCCATTTCAACTAGGAGCTGGCTAAGGCTGTGGAGAGGAGCTGCCCTAACTGTAGCCATGGGCAGAAATTCAAGTAGCATTATGCATGTGACTCCACAGAGGAAGTACTGAGCAGGCTCCTTCTGCAACGTTCTGGGTAGGTTTTTCCATCTTTACTGAGGAGGCAACATGTGGTGGAGGATTTTCTGTGGCATTTCCAGAGACTCTGTAAGCCACATTCTGACATATTACACAGCTCCATGGTATACACCAGAGGAAACATATGTTTCCAAAGGTTTGTGGCAGTTGCGTGGAGGACACAACAGAAAGAAGAGTCTTACATTGAAAATATCAAAAGAAGAAGGAATGCAATAAATCGAGCACAGAAGAAAGAACACCTTCAATATTTCAAATTACCTGTTATAGGGTTAGCAATGGAAAACAGAGAGAGAGAGAGAGAGAGAGAGAGGAGAGAGAGAAGAGAGAGAGAGAGTTAAAACATTGATACTATCTACTGCTGTGAAAGAAAAACTGTTCTCATTGATTATTGCTAGAGTATTCAAAAGTAGATATTACTCTACGATTTTTGGTTTCTTGTCTACTTTACTTTATAGACTAGGTGTATTTTGAATAATATTTTATAAAGAGTTGCCATTTTTGAGGATTTTAAAAGATAAGCAGAGAAACAGTTGAAAAACTGATATGTTTTTCCTGTGTGAATTTTTAGCTCAATAATTTGTACTACTGTGAGAGGAAATTTGTTTACCTTGCCCTGGGATAAATATCTACCTCACTGGGCTCTTATCTATTCTTTTCTCATTATGTAGCAGGCTTTTAGAGATCATTTCATAGGCTCCAAATACCTGAGTTGCACAGAAATAATGCATTTCTATTTTCATTCACTTGGGATTTAATGGCTTTTTGTGAATGAGCTCACTTGTCCTCACTTTGCTATTATACTACAAATGATTTAAACATAATTAGTACACAGTCTTGAAGGTTCTTCTAAAATTGAGAGGCCGTAGACCAACTCAGGATACTATAATCAAGTGATACAGGTTAGTATCCCTTATCTGAAAGGCTTGAAACTAGAAGTATTTTGGATTTCAGATATTTTTGGGATTTTGGAATATTTCCATATACATTATGAGATATCTTGAGGGTGAGATTCAAGTGTAAATATGAAATGCATTTATGTTTCATGTATACCTTATACCTTAGCTTGAGGGTGATTTTAATAACTGTGCATGCAACAAAGTTTGTATACATTGAACTATCAGACTTGTGGCATCATATAAATGCTCAAAAACTTTCAGATTTTGTAGCATTTGGATTTTATATTTTGTGGTAGAGATGCCCAACCTCTATCTTATAATATGCTTCTCTTCCTAAATGGGAGATAAAATTACTTAATTGCCTTCATAAGGTAAAATATTAGTTCCTATAAAGAAATGGACTATCAAAGATGGCTCTTTTTTATTATTATTTTTTGCAGTACTTGGGGGCTGAACCCAGGGCTTCCTGCATTCTCTGCAAGTGCTCTCCCACTGAGCTACACCTCCAGCCTTTGTTTTCATTTTTTATCTTTAGACAAGTTCTCACTAAGTTACACAGGATGCCTTTAGCCTTGAACTTGTGACCTTCCTTCCTCCACTTTCCAAGTCACTGTGCTGCTACTGTGTCTGGCTGAAGGATGATTCTTAAAACTGTGACTTACCTTATTGTAAATAGGACTTTAGGACAAGATTAATAAATCAATCCTCAAAAGTTGCAATTACCAACTAATTATGAGCTAGCTAAAACAACAGGATGGGTAAAAAGCATAAAAGTGTTGGCAAATAGCTAGGATCTCCTCAGAAGCAAATACTGAGATAAGGATTTGAGTGTCATTATTTCCTTTTTACTTTGAGCCATGATTCCTGGTAAGATTGATAGAGGAATAAGGGTTGAGAGAAGAAAGAAAAGGAAGTTAATAAAACATCCACAACCAGGTAAATTATCCCTGCAGACAACTGAAACAGAATCCCTGTAGGAGCTTTGTTTTGTTTTGTTTTGTTTTTTTCAGTACTTGGTACTTGAGGGTTGAACCCAGGGCTTTACACTTACCTTGCAAGTATGGTTCCGCTGAGCTATACTCCAAGGCCCATTTTAAATTTTTTTATCTTGATACTGGGTCTTGCTGAATTGTACAGATTGTCTCTGGCCCCAAACTCACAATCCTCCTGCCTCTGCTTCCCAAGTCAGTGTGATTACAGGTGTGAGTCACCACGCCTTGCTTCCTTTAGGAGATTTTAAGGACAGTCCACCTCCCTCCTTACCATGCACTCACTCCCCAGGGCTGCTTCCCAGGGTATCAAATCTCTGGCACCAAACACAATTCAAATTTCCACAGTTAAAGAAACGGAAAGAAAAGAAAACCAAAATCCTTAGCCCGGGAGTACCAGCTGTTTATAGGAAACCATGTTGCCATGTAGAGGTGACAGCAAAGAGCATATGGGTGGGGCACCTACAGCACCTGCTTCAGCCATTTATAGAGAAAGTTATAAAACAAGTACTTCTGGATAAAGGTGGAGGGCTGAACACTTTCCCCCAGAAACTCCACTAAAACTTCAATTAGAACTCAGGGACATGGAGAAAAGACAATCAGAGGGGGAGAGATCGCCAAATCTTAAAATAGTACTTCCAAAACCTGATGTGCAGAGTAGGAAATTCTTGTTCTTAACATAAAAGACTTTCTTGAACATTTGCTCTACCAAGACAGAGAAGTAATACAAAGACTACACAAGAGTAGTAAAAGAATTTGTCCTTGCTACTGTCCTGGGTTCTTAGATATAGTCTATGTCATGCTTTATAGGAGTCTCTTTATTTAGGGCGATGGCTGGCCACACCTAATTTCATAGCGTGGATGCTAGACATGCTAGAAAGGTGACCCAGATGATTTAGTCTGGGGACCTTGGGTCACACAGTATCAGTTGATCTGGAGACTGAGTTCATACATGTGGTCATTCAATTCATCAATCAATCATGATCATATAATAAAGCAAAAAAAAAAAATCTCAGATGCCAAAACTCACGAGAGCATTCTGGTTAATACAATTCTGTGTGTGCTCTACCGTGTTGATGTCCAGAGCGCAATATATCCTCACTCCATCAGGAGATGACTACAGATGCTTTAAGCTGGGAACCTTCCAAAATTCTTTTCTATGTGCCTGTTCCTTTGATTGATTTTAATTTGTATCTTCTGCCTGTGGTAAATAGTAACTACAATGATGATAGTTTTTAGTGACTTCTATGAGTCCTTCTGGCAAATAATTGAATCTATGGGTCATTGGGGTTGGATGGGAAAAAATCCTAGGGACTATGCCCTCACACTTACAGTTTGGCTAACTCTTAGTATATTAGATCCAGAAAACAGAGACTTTATCCAAGAAGAAGGATAGGAATATCTTAGATTGACAGAGAATTAAAATGTTATAATGGCAGCTTCATTAAAATCCAAGAAAACTCAGTACTTAGGGTGGGAAAATAGAGTGTTAATGGATGGTGTCTCCAAGAGGTTAGAGAAATGATGAGTTACGTTTCATGAAAATTAGGTAGAGAGTCTATTGGACTCTATCAAAAAGACTAGCAGTAGACAGAAAGGAATTAAGGCAATTAAAATGCAGAGCAAAAAATAACTTTGGGGAAAACAAAGAGGAAGAAGAGGAAAAGGTAATCATAGCACACCACAGTGGTTAGCTGTGCATCATAGCAGCAAAGTGGAGTATGAACACTGAATAGTAATTGGACCTAAGCATTTTCATATATTAAAAAGACAAGAAAGAGAAACTAATGGGATGAAGGTGTTAAATAGTGAAAATCTCCTATACCATGATAGAAATAAAAAGATAACACCTCAAACTGGTAAATCCAACAGGAAGTATTTATGTATATTATGGTGAACTATGAGAATTATGACATGCAGACATACTGGACAAAAATAGCTGAAAGAGTTGGAAAAGAGACATAGAGAAACGTGGAGAAGTGGTATTGATTTTCTATGTTTTTATTTAGCACCATATAACTTCTAAAATTATATGCATGTGTTCCTTTGATAAATAAAAAAATAAAAATTTAAAAAATGGATGGCATTTCCTGTACCAGGCCATGAGGAAAGAAATTAAAACAAGATGTAATAGTTAGAAATCTTATTTAATTTATATGACTTAAATATGAACAAGCTTGATGTGTTTTGTTGTCTTGAGACTTAAATTGGAATTCCTTAAGGAGCAGTGGGCTGAATAAAAATAGGATTGTGATGATGGCTGTGAGCTTCAATTTTAGCTTTTTAAAGGCAATTACTAGCTCTTTATCATAAGTTCTTTATGGTTCCTGTGCACTTATTTAATCATTACAAAATGAAATAATTTGAGCTTAAAACTGCTAAAAATAATAATTACCAAAACACTATGGAAAAACAAACTTTAATCAAGCATTCAAAGCATTATTTAAATGTATGAGATACCCCTTTCTGAAATAAGATTTCTTTCTTTATTTATTTTTCTTTCTTTACTTTTTTTTTATATGAGCTCCTTAATTGCTTTCACACACCAATTGTCTTTCTGGATCATCCACTGTTAATTATAATTTTATTATATTTATTAATGCATATCAATTTTGCAACTTAATGTAATTCACTGTGACATTTCCATATATGCCTATATTGCGCTTTGATCACATCTACTCTTCTATCTATTCTTTTCCTTCCTGAACTGGTCTTTCTCTGCTGTGGTACATAGACTTTGTGACAGCCTGAGAATTCAAATCCAATTAGTCTACAAATATAGGCTGAACTCCTACCGTATATTAGGATTTAGGAGCATCTCTGATTACACACAGAGCCATATCACTGTGTTACTGCTCCTACTCTTGTAAACTAATTGTAATGTTGTTGTTGTTAGGTGCTGTCGAGTCATGTCTGACTCATAGCGACCCTCAGAGGGTTTTCAATGTCAAATTGTTTCGGGATTGCCTCGGGAGTGGGTTGCCATATCCTTCTCCCATTTTTGTGGTGCTGGGAATCGAACTTGGGACCTCAGAGACTGCAGAGCGGCGCTCTACCAACTGATCTAAATCCCAGCCCCCTAGGTGCTTGCAATCAAGAAAAAGAGGCAAACATACTAAACAGAGGAATAAATTGTTAAAGTTGATGACAAATGCTGAGAAGGAAAAGTGTAGGGTGCGAAGGAGAAGTAAACTGGTTGGGTATATTTTTATTATTTTTCCAAGAAAACCCCCATGTGTCTGTCAGCTTGTCATGTTGTGGGGGCTTGCATGTTGCTATGATGCTGAAAACTATGCCACTGGTATTTTAGATGCCAGCAGGGCCACCTGTGATGGATAGGTATCATCTGAGCTTCCAGACTAAGACAGACTAGGGAGAAGGGCCCCGCAGCCCTCTCCCAAGGCAATTAGCCATTGGAAACTCTATGAATAGCAGAGAAACACTGTCATCCATAGTGCTGGAAAATGAGACCCTCCTCCCAGATTGAAAGGCATTCAAGAAACAAATGGGGAAGAGCGGTCCCCTAGAAGTAGAGTCAACCTTAAGGACAGGAGTGGAGTAAAGCCCCTGGAACCTTGTTTTGCTGAGGTAGCACAACTCAAAATGATAAGAAACATAGTGGCTACAACAGTTGGCTTAAACATAAAAAGACCAGGTGCATGGCACAGTGTTGGGTAGTGTTTCTGCTCTACTTAGGGTCACTGTGAATTCGATCTGACTGGAGGGCGCCTCACAACATCCAAAAAAAAGCTGCCTGAGTAACGAGATGTGAGGCATGAGTCATCCTGCACGAGGCCATGTATGAACAGAAGAATACTCACATGATGAGAGCAGTTGGGGAAATGTCCTGAGACGCGGAGAGGTGGCCACAATCGGTGACCAGAAGAGGGCCAGCGTGGCTGGAGAAGGAGTTCCATGGGCTGTGGCTGGGAAGGCTGGATGGGAGGAGCTGATAACGTTGTGGCCTCCCATGGTGAGGAGCTCTGCCTTATGTAGCCCATACCTAGTGGGTGAGAGAGGATGAGTGAGTGCACGGAGGAAAGATGGAGCCAGGCTGCAAGGTTTTACATTGCCTTCAGAATAAGTTCTCTAATCCTCAGAAAGGCCTGCAAACATTCATAATTATCTCAGCGCTGCTCATATTTTTCAATCTGGGCCAGTCTCTCCAGCTCACTCCAGCCAATCAAGCCTGAAAGGGCCCTATTTCAAGCTGTGTATATGGTCGGGAACACCCGACAACAGTCTTCCCTCTGCCTGGAATGTTCTCTTTTCCTTTTTGGAACTTCCCAAGTAGTCTTTAAGATAAGATAGAAAGGCTACTTCCTTAGGGTAATCCCTCCTCAGCTCCTATTACAAACCAAGTTCTGCTTTCCAAATCTCTTCTCACATCATTTTGCTTTCCCTCATGGAACCTACATTCTGTCTCGGTGCCTCAGAGTCCTTTCTGTATAATGGGGGGACTAACATGAGTGAACATCGTGAAGGGTGAAGATGAATCCCAAATGTGAGCCACTATACAGTGTCAGACATATAGCAAAGTACAGTTATAGGGCTGCTGGAAAGTCGTGAGTGAGACAGTAAAGGTAAATTCAGACAGGATGTGTGTGAGAAGCCATTGAAGGTTTTGAAGCATGGCATGGTGAGGCTTATACATAGTAAATTGTTGTTAGGTGAATACCAGAGGACCCAATTGTACTCATGAGGAATCTGTACACGAACCAGGAGGCAGTTGTTCGAATAGAACAAGGAAACACCGCCTGGTTTAAAGTTGAGGAAGGTATATGTCAGAGCTGTATACTTTCACCATATCTCTTCAATTTATATACCGAGCAAATAATCCAAGAGGCTGGACTTTATGAGGAGGAATGCCTCATCAGGATTGGAAGAAGATTCATTAACAACCTGCATTATGCAGATAACACAACTCTGCTTGCTGAAAGTGAAGAGGATTTAAAACAAAGTTAGTAAAGGTAAAACACAAAAAAGTCCCAGAAAAACATAATAAGCAAAAAAGGTATGCTAATTACTTTAAAGAAAAGATTATCCAATTTATAAATAGGAAAGAACTCAGAAGTGAGCCATTTCTTTACAAAACGACTGTTATTCCTATTGACTCTTAAAAGCGGTCTCTGAATAGAAAGGAAAATGGAGAATATTAATCCAACAACTGCCAACCAAAGTTGAGGCGGTTAAACCCTATGACTTGTCTAAAATCAGTGAGCTATAGTTAGTTAGTGGCCAATCAGGGCTCCTAACATTCTGAGTACCTGGCTTGAACACTTTCATCTTTGCTTTATTTTCTTTCAGTATTGGGGGGTTGAACCCACATCATCACACATGCTAGGCATGCGCTGTACCACTGGGCTGCACCCCAGCCCATTTTTTATTTTTCATTTTGAGACAGAGTCTTGCTAAGTTATACAAGCTGCCTCTGGCCTGGAACTTGCAATCCTCCTGCCTCCATCTTCAGAGTCACTAAGGTTATAGGCATGCACCACCATGTCCAGTTCTTACTTACCTTTCAATGAGCCCCACTTATATATGGAAGTAGCTAAATACCAACTTGGTTCAGACCTTCCACATGACTGGATTTCTTTACACTCTCGAGGTGTTACAGTAGGATGCAAAGGGATGAATAAATAATGCATTTTTTTCTTTCAAAGATTTCACCAGCTGCTTTGCACAGTGCTTTGGCAAACAGACCAGTGCTAGTATGGAAATTACAGTAAAATGGTTAAGGTGTGTGTAATGATAAGGCATAGTGCTGAAAATGAAATCTTGAGAGAAACCCCTATTCCATAGAGTATTTTGTTGTAATTTGAAGAAACAAATTTAAGATCACACTCTAGTTCTGCTAGAAAGTATACTGCATTTACAGGCCAGGGATAAGGCTAAGTGTTAAACTGAACCATGCAAATGTTCTGAATGAAATTAAAACAGAATTTTGACTCATGATTCTGCTCAGTCTTCCAGATTAGCAGCTGTGAATTATAGGCTGTGTGGTTTGTAAGATCACATCATTGATTTGTCAGTGTTTTCATTTGATGTGTATTTGTCAAGCTTCCTCTCAGTGCCAGGCAGAGTGCTGGGCATTGAGGTTTCAGGTAAACAGAGCAGATAAGAATTTAGTTTACAATAAAACCCATGATTTGAGGGTTGAAAATGACCATCAGGGATCTAAGGATGACATTATGAGGGAAACCGGTGGGAAGAGCTAATTTAGATCATGTGGACAGAATTAATCGAAAGAGGCCAATCAGGGCAAGAGAATAGTAAGGAGTTGATGTTGACAGAGCAGATGGAAGATTATGCTGACCTGGGCAAGTGCAGTGGTTTTTCAACCAGGGGTGACTTTGTACCTTAGGGGGCATTGGACAATGTCTGAAGATACTGTTGGTTGTCATAACTTGGCAGGAGGTATTACTGACATCTAGTGGATAGAGTACACAGAAGCTGCAAATATCCCACAATGCACACAGCAGCCTCCGTAACAAAGAATTTCGAGTCCAAAATGCAAAGCTTTGAAGTTGAGAAGCCCCTGGCTACTGTGATAGTAGTGGAACTGCGGAGAAGTAGATTAAAAACATGTCTTGGAGATTAAACCAATAGTGTAGAAAATTTAGTTGGATGTGGAAAAGGAAAAACAATGGAGAAATGTAGGGGGACTGCCTAAATTTCCAGGTTTTTAATAGCTAGCTAGATAGTGATGCTCATATTGAAATGAATTTGAGATAATGTGACAGTTATAATAGCTAATTAAAGTTGGTTGCATGAATCTGGAGTTTAGAGGCAAGATTTGAGTAAATGACAAGATCTGGGAATGCTTGGCTTGAAGGAAGTCAGTAATATTATAAAAATATATGACATCACCTAGCAAAAAAAGTATAAATAGGTAGAGGAGAAACCAGGATTTTAATCCTATCTCAATGACACATTCCCAGTAGGCTCAAAAGCCACTTGATCTTTTGATTTCAGTGACCTGGGTAACATGACAAGTATATTCAAGTACAACTATGAAAGCATAGTTACAACATCTGAGTTACTTAGTTTACTATAAGCTGTTTTTTCTTTGTATCTAGTTATCTTGTACAAATTTAGTAGTTTTAAATGGATTGGTATCTAAGTAATACCACTAGTGCTCCTAGGAAGCACAATGCTACATGCTACTGTATTGCTTTATTATAAACTATAGTGGAGGAATTTAAGCTTAATGCTTGAAGAATGAGAAACAGGCTGTATGCATTCAATTGGACATTTTTATTCTTAAGAGAGCACTGTGTGAGACTGCAAATAAAGAGTGATTACAATAGTCATCTGGGGCAAAAAAATAACAGGATGCATACATGCACAAAGTACAGTCCTTCTATAGAGCACCAAACAAATTAGCAGCAGCTGATGCTCACTCATGAGTAACTCAACACCATGAGCCTGTGTACATGGGCAACGGAGGGAAGCATTTTAACAAGGAAATGCATTTCAGTTTTAAGTTTTACAGAATTCGATAGATATTGTTGTTGGTATGTGCTGTCAAATCAGTGTCTGACTCATAGCTACCCTACATACAACAGGCAAAACAGTATTGTTACTGCTTCTCTGCTATTCATAGCGTTTTCAATGACAGATTGATTTTGGGGAGGGGGTTGCCAGGTCCTTCTCCCATGACTGTAGCACCTGGTGTTCCCAAGCAGTATCCCATCCAAGTACTAACCAGGCCTGACCTTACTTAGTTTCTAAGATCTGATGAGATGGACGCCATAGTGGTATGGCTGCAGCCTCCGAAGATGGTACAGAAAAGTAACTTAAATGTGCCATTTGTGTTAAGCAATCTCCTTTAGGAAATGCAATCACTATATATCTAACAACAAAAACAACTATTTACTCACATCACAAAGGTTTCACAGTTAAGGCCAGGTGTGGTAATTATATCTGTAAGCCCAGCAACTCAGGAGGCTGAGGCAGAAGGATTGCAAATTCAAGGCTAGAGCCAGCCTGTGTAACTTAGCGAGAGATTCTGTCTCAAGATTAAAAAGTAAAATATGGGCTGGGAGATCAGTGCAGTGGTAGAGCATTTATGAAGTATGTACAAGGCTTTGGGCTCAATCCCCAACCCAAGTATTGTGAAAAAAAAAACATAATTAAAGAGTAGTAAAATTTCCTTAATTAGTATTGGAACAATTGGATCATTTACTATTGTTGTATTATTGGTTGGACCAGTATTGTTAGCACATTTCACACAAAACACAATATTTAGTCATTGTCATCTATGGCACAGAAAGGTGGGTATGGATTCATTTAATCAAAAATGTGATTAATAGAAATGAACTGATATACACTAAGGAATAAGGGCTTGGAAAGTACTTCCTATATAGTTGTTGTTGTTGTTGTTGTTAGGTACCACGACTCATAGCAACCCTCATAGGGTTTTCAATGGCTAACTGTTTTGGGATTGCCTTGGGAGTGGATTGCCAGGTCCTTCTCCCATTTTTTGTGGTGCTGGGAATTGAACTTGGGACCTCAGAGACTGCAGCGCACTGCTCTACCCACTGAGCTAAATCCCAACCCTCCTATATAGTAGATCATGTAATCCTTCCATAGTACTTCTGTATTATTATTATGCTCTTTTTACAAATGAGAATATTATGTCCTAGAGAGTTTAATAGTCAGTATACTGTAGGTTATGTTGCAGTAACAAACATCTCAAAATTATAGTGAATGATAACAAAATTGACTTGTCACTGATACATCAACAGTTTGTTGCAAGTCTGTTCGCTACTCACAGCAACTTCCCTGCAAAAGATGACTCAGGGATCTAGGCTGCTGCTTTCTGGATCTCTAGATTTTGTGTCTTTCTGAGTTATTCTCACATACAGAGTCCTGAGGACAAGCGGGATCCTCTTTCTCTGACTTCCTTTATAACTACAAATGGTGCATACCACTTATATACACATTTTCTTGCTTATAAATAGCCATATGATGCCACCTCACTAAAAAGGTACGGGCTTTTTGTGCCAGGGGAGGGAGAGAACAGGATATGTGTAAGGCTGCTATTTTTTATCCCAAGATCTCTTGAGCCAGGCACCATAACATACAGCTGTAATTTCAATGACGGGAGGCTGAGGCAAGAGGATCATGAGTCCAAGGTCAGAAGCAGCCAGGGGACCTTAGTAAGACTCTGTTTCAAAATGAAAAAAGAAGGGCCTGGGAGTACAGTTCAGTGGTGGAGGATTTGCCTAGTATGTGTGAGACCCTGACTTTGAACCCCCTAGTACTAAAAAAAAAAAAAAAAGAAAAAGAAAAAAAAGAGCTTATGAAATTTCTTTTCCTTTTTCTTTCTTTCTTTTTCTTTTTCTTTTTTTTTTTGGTGGTACTGGGGGTTGAACCTAGGTCCTCTCACTTGCATGCTTTGCAAGTGCTGGACCACTGAGCTGCACCCAAAGCTCTATTTTTTTTTTTTTTTTTTTTTTAGACAAGGTCTCACTAAATTATGTAGACTGCCTCTGGTCTCGAACTTGTGATCCTCCTGTCTCCACCTCCCAAGCTGCTGAGATTACAGGTGTGCGCCATGGTGCCCGGCCCAAGAGCTTATGAAATTTCTAGAGACAACTAGTTTGTGTCCCTATTTCTTCTTGATTTCCTAGATCTTTTCCCAATGCATAAGATACATCTTGAAATCCATACAAATTCTTGTTCTTACCTGTGGATATATGCTATTTGGGCAACTCTCATCCCAAAGTGTCCAGAATCAGGCACACTATTTGAGGTGTGAACTAATTAGCTGCCAGCAGTGAAGTTACCGCCTTCTGAGGGTGTATTTTTCTCATAATAGAGTCTGATAGTCCATTTTTCTCTTGGTAGGGTCTTCAAGGAAAAGGAGAGTGTCTGGCACCATACACAAGATGCTCAGTATGCATTTGTTGAATGAATGAATGAATGAATTTTATAATGTATTCCTCGTGTAATTGTTTCCCACACTAGGCCCATATTAGTGCAGACATTTTCATATGATTTAACTCAATTTTAGATCAGTTCTCTAGAATTGCTACTTAGGAAAAAAAATCTCTGTGAGATGTTAATACAGAAGTAGCAAACATTAATATAGAACATTCCCCACAAAGCTCAAAGGAAATAAAGGCAACATGATCAAATGATGATTTCCCCTGGGAAGTGTCCTTGTCCTTCCACAGAGGACTAGTCTCCAAACCTACATTGTTAAAATAGCCTATTTCCAGTGTCCAAATGTGACAGTCGAAAGAAATTAAGAAAAGCATCACGCTGGAAGCTGCTTCTTTCCCAGTTCTGCACTTGTAAATGGAAGCAATTTACAAGACATTATCTCAAAGGAGCCACTATAATCTTAAGAGTGCTGAACGATCTTCATTTCTCTCCCTCTTCCTTCTCCTCCTCTTCCTCCTCATCCCCTTTCCTCCTCCTTCTCCTTTCCTTCACGCTTGCCGGAGTGAAAACAGAAGCTCTGATAGTTTCTGAAAAAATCACCCGGCAGGAGATTTTCCAGCAAGTGCTGGGACAAGCCACAGTTGCCCATCCCTAAGACCCCTGACAGGCTCACGGGGACACTGCAGTCATTCCCAGGCTGCCTCTGTTTGGACCCATCGGTTAGATTGGATGGGTTGTGTGGATGCCACAGTCAATCTACTTCCCAACCGCGGCCACGCAAAGTTGAAGGTGAAGGAGAAGGAGCGTTTGGGTGTTCGTGTGTGTCTCTGGATCCGCGGGGCTGAGGCGGGAGGTAAATAAAGGGCGGGGCCAGCGAGGGGAGGAGGCAAGCGAGCACCGCGAGGAGCCCGAGAGTGGCTCGGATCCCAGTGAACCTGCTGGAGCTCCTGGGCTTGCTCAGAGCCCGGCCCAACTCACCAGTCCCCGTCCTCTTTCCTTCTCGCTTGGCCTTCTTCCTTCCTTTCCTCTCCTTCTCTGTGCGCCCCCTCTGCCCACCCTCCCCACTTTTGCATCGGACCAGAGGGCGAATGAGGGAGACATTCCGGCCAATTGAGGCAGCAACTTTCTCCCCAGCTGGTCCCGGGGCTCCGGGAAGCCGAGCGCGCTGAGGCTCCGCGGTCTGCGGCTCACGGAGGAGGAGCAGCAGCCGTGATGGGCTAAGGACAGGCGCGGGGAGCCCCGAGCGAGCGCAGCCCTGCGAGCCAGCTCCGCGATCCCACGCAGGTCCCCTCCATCTCGCTCCAGGGCGAGCGCGCGGGGTGCGGACCCAGAGCGCCCGGGGAGGATGAGACGGGGTCCCAGCCCGAGCCGAGCACACCCCGCGGCCGTGCGGCCACCGCTGGGTCTGGGCGTGAATTAAGAAGCTGGGAAGATGGAGCAGCGCGCCGCACTTCTCGCCCAGCCCGGGCTCTGGACCGGGGACGCCCGCTGGACGCTCCTCTATCTCCTCTGCTACGTCCTCCCGCAGACTGCCCCGCAAGTACTCAGGATCGGTGAGTGAGCCCCGGAAAGCGCTCCAAGCGGTGGGCTCCAGGGGCCGGGTGTCTCCCTGCGGCCAGCGCGGGCGCAGCGGTCCCGGGCGAGAGAGCGCGCGCCCGTGCGGGGGCAGGAGCCGGGGCTGGCGGAGGTCAGCGAGCGCAGGGCTCCACGAAAAAGGGGGAGTCGCCTCGCTGCTTCCCGCCAGGAGGGTGCCGGGCTTCCCGGGGAGGTAGGGTTGGCGGGTTTTTCAATCTGGGAACCGAGAAAGGAGGGCGTTAGTGCAGGGATCCAGGCTCTCCAGGGCTGACACCTACTCTAGTGGTGAGGGCGCGCGCCCCTGCGGCGGTTTGACTCGGGCGCGGGGATGGGGTTGAGTTCTCCCGGCCTCCTGGGCGGACATTCACCAGTTCGAACCCGCAGCACTAGTCCCAGGCCGTTTAGCCCCTGGGTACTAGGAAGCCAGTCAGGATCTCTAGCGTACAATACGCAAGCCACTGGCGATCCGGAAATACCAGAGCCTGTTAGCCCAGAGCCTCCAAGTTTGCATCTCCAAGTTGAGTCCTTCCGCACGGAGTCCGCAGGGTTCCATAGGAGTGGGAGGGAGTTCAAGTCTGACTTCGGACTGAGGGTTCAAGGAGTGGGGAGGATGGGCAGTCAGCAGTTAACTTTTCCCCTTGCTGCTCAGTCTGCCCCGCCTGCTGGCCACAGAGCGTGATCCACTCCCCAATCCAGGTAGCTCCGTGGGAGACTCTGGCTTTAGATCTTAAAAGAGATAAAAGGAGATTAGGGGAAGGCTGAAAGGGGGGATCCTGGGTCAGCCCAAAGAGAGACAAAAGGCAAGGATGACAGAAGTAGCAGTGTGAACTCTTATACCTAAATAAATGGATACCACCCACCACCAAGATTTATTCTGTGGAAGCACTGAGGGATTGCTGAGGTTTTAGGTTGACAAGCTCTTCACTTTCTTTCCTTTCGAGCTATAGTCATTTCCTTTTTCTTCTTTCTTTTCTTTTCTTTTTCTTTTTTTTTTTTTTCTTTTTCTTTCTTTCTTTTTTTTATGTCACTGTCCCCTCCTCTTTCCCTAGCCAATCTTGCTTCTCAGAGACTGTCACAGGGAGACCAACAGGTGAGGTGATGCCACCATCCTGGTCTCCCAGCTTCTCCTTAGGCAGCAAGAGGGAAGCCCTGAGCCCCCAGGGCTCCTAACTCACACCCTTTCTAGGAACTGACAGAATCCGAGAAAGACTATGCAAACTGCTCAAGCAAAGTCCCTCAGCAGCAGAAATTTCTCACTAACTGTACTAGTTCTGATCTTCAACTAGCAAGCTTCTTTAAAAAAATAATTCAAAATCTTATGAGTTTTGTTGTTGTGGTTTTTGTTTTGTTTTTGTTTGTCACTGAACAGGGTCGTTTTCCAAGAAATAAAAGTTATATATGTTGCATTATATTTTCTCTAGGTATGTGGGGTCTAGTTTTCAAGGAAAGATAAACCCCCCAAACAGTAACTTTTACTACAGACGTATGTTTTTCTGCACTATGGAGAATTACAATATATATTTTTCAGGTAGTTTAGACTCTGAGCTAATACAGTTGCAAAGTATTTCTTTAGAAAAGAATCACTGCTAATTTATAATTATAAGCAAAATGTCCTTCACCTTCGATATGTTCAACCCTTAATATCCAGGTTTTTGAATGTAATCCAAAAAATCTTGTGAGTGGTACAAAGTAAGTAATGAGCATGTGTTACAATTTCCAATGTTTATTAACTTAATCAGTATTTTGCTTGTATATTAGACTTTTTCTGTGTGTATGTGTGTGTGTGGTATTGGGGTTTGAACTCAGGGCCTTGCGCTTGCATGCTTTGCAAGTGCCCGACAACTGAGCTGCACCCTCAGCCCATTTTTTTGGTACTTTTTGAGACAGGGTCTCGCTTAGTCATGCAGACTGCCTCTAGTATAGAACTTGTGATCCTCCTGCCTCCGCCTCGCCTCCAGAGGTGTGCACCACCGTGCCCGGCTATATTAGACATTTTGAAAGAGATGAATCTAGAGATGTTAGAAAAGGCTCTACCAGCCAGTAGCCCTCCTTTGTGGAGCAACAAATTTATTTAAGGTAGTGTTTTCTTTTTCTGCATTCCCAAATTTAAAACAGATCAAGGAGGGGAGAAGAAAAGGATTTTTTTAGACATATTTGTTCACAGATATGAGTATTTATCCAAGTGCCAAGCAATCACAATCAACCATTTGAAAGTAGTTTTCAAAGTGAAAACAACTAATATGATTCACTGACCTTAAAAGATACACCACAAGATAGCAAGATTTCTTTTTACTAAATAAGAGCTAAAATAAATAAAGTGAAATTGCATGCCCTGATATTATTTATATGTAGTACACATATCTCACTTCTGTGTCCCTGTGTGACCTGTGGTTGGCATGGGCCCTATTACCCTTTATGCACCTAAGGACTGGTACATAGTTTTAAATGGATAATTCAGCACCATGGAAACCAGCTTTAGCTCAGAGGAAACCTGCCTTCTACAGTGAGTATTTTGTGTTAGTTAAGTCCAACATGGAATGCAAAATATCAAAGGAGATCAAACTAAGCAAGTTTGTTTACGTGTGTGTGTGTGTGTGTGCAGAAGAATTGTCTTCTTTTTCGTCTCTAATTCTTTCTCTTCCTGCCAAACCACCAACTCTCCAACCAAGCAACAAAAGGGACTCTTGCTTACTAACTTGCATGTTTTTTCAATAACTTGAAAAGTCCTGAATTAAAGTTCACTATAAACATCAGACATTGAGTATAGTCCTTGTATGGAGAATGCACTCAGATGATTGAATGTGTTGATCACTGCTTTGCTGGACTGTGCGCTTAAACTTCAACTTTTGAGAAGGTATAAAATTTAAGCCAAGTTTCATGCATACTAAATAGTTGAGAGGTGATTGAGAATGCATATATGCATAGTTCTAGCACATATTGTGAATGTATATTAGATGCAATCTTATGGTTAAGAGCCACAGAGAGAATTCTTTCAGGTCTGGTGGCCGAAACACTCATATTGCAAAGGAGAAATTTCCCAGCAGCTAGCACAGGGAAGAAATATTGCCAGCTGGGGGGAACTCTGTGGGTTTGCTGGGATGATTTCTGCCTCTGTGTATATAGCAATGTATGTCACCACCAGGTAGTGATCTCATGCTTTAGTTTGTCTGAACCTCACCATCATAGACATTCTCCTAAATAGCAAGTCACCTTATGCCTAATAGTTTAAGCAGGAACTCTAGGTAATGGTAGATAATGACCATTAACAAGGGAAAAAGCTTTCATGTACATATGCAATTTCTAAAGCAGATACCTCATATAATAATAATAGAAAGATATATTTAATAATGCCTTTTGTATACCATCTCAACATACGTACACTCATAGATGTAGTAGAAAAGCAAAGAATTAAGAGTTAAGTGATCAGGAGCTAGGCTTCCTAACACAGGATTTGGTTTAATCAACCCAAACTCGAGTCCCATCTCCATGATTTCCTAGGTAAGTGTCCCAGTGAGATATACCTAATCTCAGGAAACCACTGTTTTCGTATCTAAGAAATCAAATTAAAACTATTGACAGCCCTAGGGTGTCATTAGGGAAATTAGTAGAAATAGAACATGAAATAGAATATGAAAGTCCTTTGAGGATCTCTGGCTATGTAGGTTGCATTATCGCTGGTGTTATTAATTTTTATGGTAATTTTTTATTATTGACATTTTCTTCCTGAACCAGGACTTAAGAAGTTGATGCAGTATGTTTTTAAAGAAATTTCAGAGTTTTGAAACTAACTCTCTTCATGTATGAACTATCAGTATTGATATTTCCTTTTCCTGATTCACAGAATAGAGTCATTAAATAAATATGTTATATAACATACTATGTGTTCAAATATTCCACATAAGGAGAAATCTTGGGGAAATCTGATTAGTGTGGAACATTGTACTTCAGTGAGTGTGATTTATATTTGAGGTAAATAACAACAGAAAAGTTGTTACCATCCAGAATTTCTATTTAGGAAGAATTCAAGGAATGCAGCTTAGTCAGAAGGGAAATGATGTTACCTATCCCTAGAAGACACACTATTTTTAGTTAGATTGTTCAGTTAATTGGGGTGATTTTGAGAAAGGTTGATGG
>VMDO01009043.1:0-12626 GCA_007922755.1 Pedetes capensis
TCTTCAGCTTCAGTTTGAACTTGCATATGAGTAGTTGATGGTCTGATCCACAGTCAGCACCTGGTCTTGTTTTGACATTTTGTACAGAGCTTTTCCATCGTCTCTTTGCACATATGTAGTCAATTTGATTTCTGTATGTTCCATCTGGTGAAGTCCATGTGTATAGTCTCCGTTTATGATGTTGAAAAAATGTATTTGCCTCTAGGTCAGGCAAAAGGTTTTAAAACATGAACCAGGAGAACAGACGGTAAGTGGGGCTTCACCAGGAATGAAGCTGAGATGAGAGTGTCCCTGGGCACATCACGGGCTTCCTGGAGGTCAGTCCTTCCTCTGGACTGAGCACAGCTGCAGAGAAAAGGGGAGAAAAGCCAGGGCAGATCCGCTGGGTGCTTTCTTCATTCTGATCAGTGGGAAGTGGAGAATCCTGCAGCTGCTTTGGGTTTCAGGCCACGGAACCAGTCAGGGCACTTTATGGGACTCGCTAACCCAACGTTGGGGTTACTGGCAGCACCTCGTCGGGGTCAGCATGGAGGCTTTGGTTCATAACTTTCCTTGGGATGAAGACCCTGGGAATGAGCGCAATCTTAAAGCCAGAAAAGGCAGGGAAGCCTGAGCTGTAACCAGCACATTTTTAAAATCGCTTGATGATAAGGAGAGGTCCCAGAGAGGCTGAGCTGCTGGCTGGCCAGCGTGCTGACCGCAAGCACTGGGTCCCTGCAGACTGCATTCCGAAGCTTCAAGTGTCATCTCTCTTGCTCCGCATGTTTGCCCTCTGCGGTGGAGCCCTCCACTCCTCTCCCTTACACTGGGGGAAGGAGGGAGGGAGACAAAACCTCAGCCACTTGGAATTTGAGCCCTAGACTAGACTCCCACTCTTCGGAGGTGTGTGGATTTCGGTTGGGCTGTGGTAACAAAGTACAGCACAGGGATGGTGGCGTAGCTCTAAGGCAGAGCGCTTGCCAAGCATGTGTCAGGTGCAGGGCTCAACCCTCCCACCACAAAAATAAATAGATAGATAGATAGATAGATAGATAAATAAATAAATAAATAAATAAATAAATAGTATATAATACAGCAAACAGAATGGCTTAAAAACAACAGCTATTTATTCTGTCAGAGTTCTGGAGACGGGAAATCTGCATCAAGGTGATGGCCAGGTTGCTCCCTCTGGAAGCTCTGGTAGAGTAATGACTGCACCCCTCTCCTCCATTCTGGTGGGTGTCACTAGTCCTTGGTGTTCCTTGGCTTGTGATGGTGTAACTTCAGCCTCTGACTCTGTCTTCCCCTGGTCTTCTTCTTTAAGTGTTTGTGTATCTCTATTCCTTCTCCTCCTCCTTTTCCTCCTAGCTCCCCCTCCTCCTTCTTCCCTCCTCTTCCTCCTCCTCCTCCTCCTTCTTCTTTCAGTACTGCAGAATTGAGCCCAGGGCCTGGCACATGCTTGGGAAGCACTCTACCACTAAGACACACCTCCAGCCCATTTACTTATTTATTTATTTATTTATTTATTACTTGGGGGTTGAACTCAGGGCTTGCACATAGTTTGCAAGTGGTCTACCACTTAGCTGCACCCCCCAGTCCATTTTATATTTTTTGTTTTGAGTCAAGGTCTTGCTAAGTTATGCATGTTGCCTCTGGCCTCAAACCTGTGATCCTCCTGCCTCAGCCTCCCGGGTTGCTGGGATGACAGGCATGTACACAGTGCCTGGCTTGTGTCTTCTTATTGTTGTTGTTAGGTGCTGTTGAGTCGGTGTCCAACTCATAGTGACCCCATGTACAATAGACAAAACACTACTATCAGTGCTTCTCTGCTATTCATAGGGTTTTCAATGGCTGATTGTTTTTTGGGAGTGGATTGCCGGGTCCTTCTCCAAAGCCTACAGTACCTGGTATTTCCAGGTGGTCTCCCATCCAAGTAATAACCAGACCTGACTCTGCTTAGCTTCTGAGATCTGACAGGATAAGATGCAGGTCGTTCGTTTTATCAACATCAGTTATTTGACGTAGGGCCACTGGATTGGCTCTCCATCTGGCACATTCCATCAGGATGGTCCCTATTCCAGGCCTTCAATGCCCCTCTGTCTCTAAAACGAGTCTGGGACTCCAAATTCAAGCTGACTGCTGTCTGCTCATCCTGCTTCATCTCCTACTGCCCACATTTTGTACTCACATGTAATCAATGGCCAAGGCTGTTACTGCTCCAGTGCCCTTGCACATTCTGCCCCCTTGCCTCCATCTGGAATGCTCTTCCCATTCTTTGAAACTTTTCTTTTCTCCATCTGAAAAACCCTCACTTATCCTTTAGGCCTCCCTTCTTGGCAGCGTCTCCCTTAAGCTCCACGGGCAGCTTTACTGTGGCCTTTAGTGCCTGGCCATGGTCCTTACAAGCTCTTCTTGGGTGGCATCTAATATGACATTTTGGCTTTTTCTTGTTTACTGTTTACCTCCTCAGCAGACCCAAGCTCCTTAAAGACAACTTCTGATCTCCCAGGACGATGCCATAGAAAATCATCCATAGCTGCTAAATTCCCTTTGGAGGATGGAGGCTGAATAGGGTCTTTCTTGTACTCTGGTGACATTCCCTGCAAGGCTTGGTGCAGAGGTGGCTCTTCACTGCTTCCCTACTGTTCCATGATTGACTGAAAGAACTGCAGGTAGCAGGAGGCTAGTGGGAGCTGGGGCCTCCCTGACATTAGCAGTTCCAAAAGAATAAAGACCCGAGGAAATGTCATTGCCTTGCATTCTCCTGCCAGCTCAGGCACTTCTTAAAGGAAGGTTAATTGAGGCCAAAGAGGGGTACAGGTGGCATCTTTCATCTTGCTAGGGGAGGAAAGGGAGAGAAAGGAGAGCCCAGGCCTCAGGTTCTACAACCCGAATTCTGAAGAATCACTGCTGAGTGAGTCAGGATGAGACACCAGCAGAGCCATCTGAGTTCCTGCAATCAAGAGTGGTGGCAATGGTTGGTGGGAGGTCGGTAAGGAAGGTGTCAGCAGGGGTTGAGTCCTGGGACCCCCAGACTGAGGCAGAGCTAGGCCACCCTCATGAGCTGGCCTTGCTGCAGAAGGAGGGACCTGCCCAGCACCAGGCTCTCTCTTCTCATTTCCCCACCTCCATTCAGGGGAGTTTGCCTTCCACATTGCTTGGCATGCTACCTGTCACTAGGTAATACTCCAAGGATAACTAGCATTGGATGGTAGCTGGGTCTCCAGACTCCCTTCATATTGGTTCTTCCCCTGATTTCCAAGGACCTTATATTAGTCAGCTTTTTATCACTCATAGCCAAGTACCTGACATATTGTTTTGTTGTTAGGTGCCATTAGGTCGGATTTGACTCGCAGTGACCCTAAGTACAACAGAATGGGACACTACCTGACATCATGCCATGCACATGATCTTTTTATGCTTGAGCCCATTCTTACAGCCACTGTGTTTCTTCTCGAGCTGTGCAAAAGGAGATCCCAGGGGCTTTACTCCATTCCTGTCATTAAGGTCCACTCTACTTGGAGGAGGCAACTCTTCTCTAGTTGTTTCTTGAATACCTCCCAGCCTAGGGGGCTCATTTTCTCCTACTATATTTGACAGTGCATCTCTGTGATTCATAGGGTTTTCAATGGCTAATTGTTTCAGGAGTGGGCTGCCAGATCCTTCTCTCTAGTCTGTGTTAGTCTGGAAGCTCAGTTGAAATCTGTCTACCATAGGTGGCCCTGCTGGTACCTGAGGTACCTGAGGCATGGCTTTCAGCATTACAGCAACACACAAGCCCTCACAACATAAGAAGCTGAAACACATGGGGGGAAATACCTGACTTTATAAAGAAAAGGTCTTTATTTAGCTCATAGTTCTGAAGGTTCAAATTTCAAATGGCATATAAAGGCCCTGATGAGGGCCTCATGTCAGCTGTGTCACCTCATGGCAGATTGCAATGGTAAGAGCACATAGGTGCATGGAGCAAGTGGTCACATTTCCAACCAGAAAGCAGAGGGGGGTGGAGCAGGGTCATTTCTGTTACAATAACCCTTTCATTAGAACTACTGAGAGGTTGTACAAGAACCACCTTCACCCCTTCTGGGGCAGGGTCTTCAGGGACCTCCCATTAGGCCCCAACCAATCAGCTCTTCCACCCACCCCTGGATCTCCCCACCTTCCCACCTGACCAGCTGCCAGGGCTCAGGTGCAGAGCTAGGAGTAGGAGAGGCAGACCAGGGGTCCAGGAGTCAGACTTTAAGGAACTGCCCCCTCTCAGGGATGTGTGGTGCCCTGGGGAGTCCTGTGTTCCGGATGCCCCATTGGCCTCACCCTAGTCCTGGCTCTGTGCTGGGCTGGGGTATCCATAAAGGAATGAGAGGAGGGAAAGAGGGTCAAAGAGAGGTAGGAGAGAGAGAGTGCGAAGAGGGCAAGGTGGACATCCAAAGTCAATGCTAAGGTGAAGAATAAAGAGAGCATGTCAGAACAAGCGCCCCGCCCCACTCTCTCACACACCCTGCACGAGCCACACAGACATCATCCAGAGAATAACGAACAGGGAAAGTGAAATACATTCACCATGCTCTCATTGGGTTTCTCAAGTTCCTTGTCCTCCGAAGCGGGTGTGGGGATGCAGAAGAAATCCCCAAAGGTATTTCTCCTCTGCTTTGCTTCCTCCTCAGACTTGATGTCTTTTGCTTGATGTCATGAACCTCGCCCTAGACATGATGATTCAGATCCTAAAACATCAGAGCTGGAAGAGCCCTCAGAGACTACTAGCCCTGTGCTGTCCAGTGTGGCAGCCACTAGCCATACGTGGCCTTTGGTCCCTTGACATGTGACTGGCTCAAAGTGACATGTGCTATAGGCTTAAAACACACTTGACTTCTAAGGACATTGTTTGACAAAATAATGTAAAATAGCTCAATAATTTCTTTTGTGTTTTGCTTTTTTGAAAATCAGTCTCACTATGTAGCCCAGGCTGGCTTTGAATTCATTATCCTCCTGCCTCAGCCTCCCAAGTGCTGGGTGGGATACCAGGCATGTGCCACCAAGCACAGCTTAATATTTTTAAGAAATGGATTACATGTTGAAATGATTATATTTGGGATTGATTGGGTTAAATAAAATATAGAATAAAATTGATCCCCAGTTTCTCTTCTCTTAATGTGGCTGCTATAAAATGTACCATTATGTATGTGGCTTACATTTGTGGCTTGATTTTAGTTCTATGGTACAATGGTGGTCTAGCTGAAGTTCCTCCTTCAACAGATGACATATGTGGGGTCCACAGAGAAGCCCTGACTTAGCTGAACACACACTAAAAGGCACCGTTGTTTCCAGCCCCAGTAACCTCCAGGATTCCCCTCTGCCACACTCCCTGCTGGGAGTCCAGGCAGGGCAGTGGATGGGCTTGGAGATTCCTGGCCCGTAGGCTTCAAGTCTGTGTTCAAGACTTAGGGTATTGGCTGTGGTTCCTTGAGAATGAAATAAAAATCTGACAGAGGTGGAGTGACATTGTTTTGGTGCTGGGGATTGGACCCAGGTCCTTCCACATGCTAAGCATGCAGAGTCACATCTTGAAAGGGTTTTAGACTTCAGAAACTCAGGGTGTGGGGAGAAGGGAGGAGATATCTGGGTCTTCCTAGGCCTCCTCCCATTAATTCATATGCAGAGTATTGCTGGTTGCCCGATCACCACCCTAAAAGCACAGTCCTCCTCTTTTCCCCATGGCAGAGCCTGGCCCAGCCCTGACACCTAGGGGCAGCCACTCCAGGATTGTTTGCCAAGTAAACAAAGGCAAGTTTCAGAAGGATTGGCTTGATAATGGAAGAGGAGTGGGCAGTTGAGGGAGGAGGAACCAGATACCAAAAGCAAATTCCTTTATATCATAATTTTATCTGGCGTCCCCATTCCCATCAGCCTGCATTGTCAGGCTTCAGTTGAACTGATTAGGAAAGTAGGGAGATAATGATCTCTTAGCTCAGGGCAGCACTAACCTGTTATTTGACAACAGTTTTGTTAAGTGGCCTTTCTTTGGACCCCTAGGGGAACTTTTCCTTGGCCTATTACCTGACTCGCCTCGGCTAGGGGGCCCCAAGAAGGTGATCACCTCCTTTTTCTTAAGCCTGGCTTCGCAGTGTGCCCTAGTGGGGTGAGAGTGACCAAGGGAAAGGCAACGACTGGGGAAGCCAGGCTGGTTTGTCCCGTTGAAATTAGCAAAAGAGCTGCTAGGATCTCGCTGGCTAGGTCCTTGCCCTTGGGGCACAGGAGCGCCAACTGGGAGGGCGAGTGTGGCTCAGTCCAAGGAGGTGGCAGCCTGCGGGGCTGATGAGGAACTCGGCGGCAATGTCCCCTGTTTTACCTAGCGCTGGGGGACGTCTGAGCGCGCGTCTCGGAGGAAGGAGTCTGGAGAGCTGCGCCTGGTAGAGTTGGGTGACCCCCCCATCCCGTGTATATCAGGAGTGACTGTGCTTCTGACGTCAGGAGGCTTTTGGTTCATTCCCTGGCACTGAGACTTTATTTTCATAACAGTACGAGGTGCCGTGGAACTGGAATAGGCGTGTCCTCTCCCCCTGACCCTCCCCCGCCCCTTGTCCCTCTGCTCACCCTGTCGCTCGCTCCCTCCCTCCGGCAACAGCCGCCTTTATAACTGCTCCGCTGGGCGAGGGCGGTAACGCTGCTCACTGACTCCCCAGCACCGCGGGGTCGCGCGCTGCCCTCTTACGCGCGGGAAGCACCATCAAGTCCACCGCCGAAGTCCAGGCGCTAGGGTAAGTGAGGCGCGCGCAGCCCGGAGCGCGCCGGACGTCCAGATTTAAATCAATACAGGAGAGTGAGGCGTTTGGGAAGGGTGGGATAGAAGACGCAAGAAATCCTGGCAATGAAATACAGCTGGCTGTGAGAAAAAGTAATCCCAAAGAAAAAAATTGCTCTAGTTTAACTCATCTCAGTATGTGTTTTCTGGAGAGGAACAAATCTACAAACTTCCAGGCCAGGCCGGAGGTGGGCAGTTCTGGAATCGCTTTAGAGGAAGAGAAAGATCTTTTTTTTTTTTTTTTTTTTTTTTTTTCCTGCTTTTGTTTTTCAGTACTGCCAGGTTCAACCTGGGGCCTCAAACACACTTTGCAATCGCTCTATCACGGGGCGGCACCCCCAGCCCATTTTTAATATTCTATTTTGAGTCAGGGTCTCGCTAAGTTACGCAGGTGCCTGTGGCCTGGAAGTGAGGATCCTCCTGCCTCAGCCTCCAGAGTCGCTGGGGTTACAGACGTTCAAGAGGGAGAAAAATCTTAAAGGAAGGGTAGGGACTGAGGTCAGCAGGAGAGACAGGGTTGGGAGCTGCTGCTTTACTCAGATGCTGAAACGTTTCCATCGCTTTTGTCCTTGCACCTGCGCCACAAGCGTGCCTTCTCAAATTTTGGAAATAGATCTAGAAGCCACCCCTTTTCTCTGTAAATGGGGAGGTGAGCTCGCAGCGGTCTCTCTTCTGGGAAGGAAGCAGCTGCCACTACTTCCCGCCTCCTGCCACCCTGCCCTGAGTCCCTTTCCACCCCTGGTCTTTTGAGTCGCTCAGGAATCCCCAGCAGATGGGAATCAACAGGTAGTACCAGGCAGTCTTCCACCAACAGCCAGGAAGCGCTTGAAAATACATGGCCTAACTGCAGTTGGAGATAGTCCCTTAAACGTTCATGGGAAGGGCTAGCAAATGGCCGAGGCCTGCTCAGGATCAGTCGAGGAATTTGAAGGACTTCCCTGACATTTCTGAGTTCTTTCCAGGCAGCTTTTCTTCTCAGAGGCTTTTGTCAAGCCACACCAGTTGCAAAGTTAGTCTGAATCAGCCACCAAAATGGGCTTATTCCTGAAGGAATTCTTTAACCACTTCAGATACAATGGCCTCAGGATGAAGGGAGAGGTGAGGATGAGGCTAGCACCCCACCTTTGTGGTTTGTGTGCTGGCTACTAGGAGTAGAGGGAAGGAAGGAGGGGGAGGCAGGGTTGGTGGTGCTACCTGGGGCTAGTGTCTCCCAGCTCCGAGCTAGGGCTCCGGAGCTGTTGTTGTTAAGTGCCATCGAGTCTGAATTATAGCAGCCTTATGTACAACAGCCGAAACACTACTCAACACTGTGCCATGCCCAGCACTATTGTCAGTGCTTCTCTGCTATTCATAGGGTTTCCAATGGCTGACTGTTTTGGGAGTGGGCTGCCAGGTCTTTCTCCCAAGCCTATAGCACCCAGTATTCCCAGGTGGTCTCCCATCCAAGGACTCACCAGGTCCAACCTTGCTTAGCTTCGGAGATCTGATGTGATCCGAAGCCAGGGTGGTACAGCTCCAAGGCTGGAAGGGAATGAATAGTGTATGGGGTCTTGAGAAGAGCTCTTGAGCTTGAGTCAGGGAGCCTGGTTCCTTTCTGGGCTGTCCAGGAACATATGACTTACCAGGCAAAAGCCTGGGACTTGAATACGTGATCCTAAGGGGTCTGGGGAGGCCCCCAAGCTCCTTTTCTTTGTGAAGATCCTGGTTCCTCATCTTCTGCACATGGCCCCATGGGAGTCTTGTTTAGAACTTGCTTTTCTCTATTCCTCTCTTTAGTGGTCACTGAGTGTGAAGAAGAAGGTTAACTGTGGAGTTTTATTCTCATTCTGGGTACACTGGGGTGTGATGGTGCATGCCCATAATCCCAGCACTCTAGAGGCTGAGGCAGGAGGATCAATATGAGTTGGAGGCCAGCCTGGTCTGCACAGCAAGTTCCAGGCCAGCTTGAGACCCTGTCTCAAAAACAGGTGGTGGTGGGGAGGAAAACAACTGCAGACCAAGCTGAGGAAATGATGCCGTGGAATAGGAAACAGTAAATTGAGTGGTATTTTTGCTTGAAGGAGTCTTTGACTGTCAGAGTAATCCAGTGTGTTTGTTTCTACATTTATTCCTAGCTTTGTGGCATTGTGGTCAGAATATATGACCTGTATATGGTTTTTATTGTTTGTTTGTTTCTTGAGATCCAATCTCACTATGTTGGTAAGGATAGTCTTGCAATTCTGCACTCAAATGATCCTCCGGCCTTGGCCTCCCAAGTTGTTGGGACTGTAGGTGTGTGCCATTGCACGTGTATATATATTTTAGAATTTCAGAGTTTTCTTTGTGTTCTTAAATACGTTCCTTTTTTGGTAAACATTCCGTGAGTACTTAATAGAAGCAATCATACAGAGCAGGGGTGCTACACTATGATCCATATGGCCCATTGTGTCCTTTTTTTCATAACCTTTTACATTGATCAAGTTCACCTCCCCCATTACTCTCTCATGACACCCCTTCCTCCATCTGATTCCCTTCCTCTTGCATGCCTTGTTTACCACAATGTCCTTTTGTAACTGGAGTTTTATGGGAACCCATTTATATTCACTTGTTTATGTATAGTCTATGACTACTTTCATGCTATAAATGTATGCCTTCCAAAGCCTGAACTCCTTACTGCTCTTTACAAAAAAATGTTTAATCACTGATACAGAAGATCTGAACCAATGGCTAATAATAGAGATCTGAAAAGATATGCAATACAGAATACTTCCATTAAAGTATCCATAAAACACTTATACAACTTTACTGTATTATTATTTAATGTATTTTATCTGCCAAGAACTGATAAAGAAGTATTAAAGTCTTTTATAACTGTAGTATTTCTTTGGTTTCTCCTCCTATATTTGTAGTTTTTGTTTCAAGTATTTGGTGCTATTTTCATTGATGCATGAAAGATTATGATGGTTTTTGTCTTCAGTGCAGAGTATCCCTAGTTATAAAGCAAGCATTTGAGTCCATATAAGACCTTTATTGCTTTGACTACAAGCTTGTGTGATATTAAAATCTCAATTCCTGCTTCACTCCTTTACCTTGAACTAGCTATTTAACTTTGTGTCTGACTTATAATACATTTTAAATGAACATTATCTATTAGTATTCCTTCTTTTGCATTTATTTTCATTTTTTCCTTTTGCTTTCAACCTTATTTAATTCCTTTTTCTTTGGTGAGTTTCTTATAGATATAATTGTATTCATTTTTCAAAATAAAAAGGTACCATTTACATTTATTGTAATAATAGTTGCTTGCTATTATCATCTAATTTTAAGATATACGATTTCCTCTTCCCCATTCTCTCCTGAATTAGATAATAAATACTGTATTTTTAGATCTACTGAGCAACTAAGTAGATGGTAATGCCATTCTCAGGGCTTAGGAACACAAGCTGATAAGGAGAGATGATAACTTTAATTTTGGGCATGTTGAATCCAACATGAATACTATTGTCTTGAATCTAATCCACACCTGAATTTAACCTGCACTACGGCATTGCATTGTTTTTATGACATGTGCAGTGTGGTTCTGTAATTTCCTCAAAATTTAGCCCTCAACTGCAAACCTAATCCTCACATAATTCTAATCTGCATCCGATTTTTTAGCTTTCTAAAACTTTTGGAAGAGTGTGGATTAGATTTAAGAATGTATGGTATTTTATCTGTATATATTAAGATAAAATATTTAAATGATGGGTTCTTTTAAGGCTTTGAGATATTATGTCAGTAGAGGACTTTACTTTATTCTCCTGTTTGCTGGAAATTTCACTTTTCAGAATTCTGGGCCTAAGAGGTTTGGGAGCCTAATTAAAAGCATCTTTTTTGAGACAAAGCCTTGCTGTGTAGCCCAGTGGCCTCAAACTCGCAGTCCTTCTGCCTCAGTCTCCCAAGTGCTGGTGCTACAGGTGCCCCACCACACCCTGCTTTCACTCAAAATCAAAATCTTAAGTTAAAAAGATGGTTTCTAGTATTTTATTTATATTCACATTAAAGTTTTCATGCTCTGTTTAGTGTAGGAGGAAGATGGTAATACTTCTAGGGAACTGCCTCAAAGTGCAGAAAATGGAGCAAATGTTGTTGTTACACTTGTTTTTATCTGACTATGGCAGATGTGATGATTTGTTTTCCCTGTCATTACCTAGAAACTCAATTCAATGATGCTAGTCAGGTGTTATTCACAGGATCTTGCTGTGACGCATCACTTTTATATCATCAGAACTGAAATGGCTTCCCAGAACGGGGGATCCTAGAGAATTCCTGTAGATACTTTCCATTTATAACTAATCCTGCATTGAGCTCAGAGAAATTTCTGTGGGACTCCTCCCATAGGAAGACTCAGCCTGGATAGTCTGAGGGCTAGCATCAGCACTTATTCATCTTCAAAACTTTTTCCTCCCCATTACTCACACTTGCTCATAAATAACTTGCTTTTGGTAACGATTCAGCAGTCGGTCTTGGTCCAAAATATTTGCTCAGCAGCACAGAGCAGATCACATAGTGAGGGGGGTGCCAACAAACTTCACTCTTATTCCTTATGAGGGTTGTAGTCCAAGAGGCTGGTCAGCACTGATGTTGATATGTAACACACACCATATATATGGGAAAACTTGAGGATTAACAAGGACTTACTATAAAAACTATGAAGAAATCTAGAAATTTAGGGTAAGATGGGAATAATAAAAATAATAAAAACTCATGATAGAGGTTAAGTTTGGGTTTTGAAGAAATATGATAACTGGATTGTGAACAGGAGAGGAACGGTCTTTTTTTTTTCTGCTTTTTTTAGTACTGGGGGTTGAACCCAGGGCCTTATGCACTTGCTAGAAAAGTGCTCTACCACTGAGCTGCACCCCTAGTCTCTTTTCTTATTTCGTATTTTGAGACAAGGTCTCACTCAGTTGTGCAGGGTGCCTCTGGCCTTGAACTCATGATCCTCCTGTCCCTGCCTCCCGAGTTGCTGGGATTACAGGTATGTGCCACCACACTTGGCTAATCTCTTTTTATTTTAAATTATTCTATTGTTTATTTTATTTTTATTTTTTCCCTTTTAGTGGTAAATTTGGTGGAGTATCTTTTTTATTTTATTTATATATTTTAAAAGAAAACTTTGTGACCTTTTTTAGGTCACTGGATACCAGCTTTGAGTTTGTCATTCAGGTGAGCATGCCCCAGGTGACCCTGCTTTGCTTTGCACTCAGACACCTGATATTGGGTTTGGTTAAGAGTTTGTGGTGCATCTCTGTTTTTTCCCTTTATTAATAAATGATGATGGGGTATAGAGTAATAGCCTTTTGCTATTTTCATTGTGCAACTATTATATCACTTTTGGTTACACTTTCATCAACTCACATAGTTTATGGAACCCTTTGTTGGTAGTAAAAATCGTATGCTATTATGGATTATATTCCCCTCTTTTCCCCCATGTGTTTGTATAGTTGTATCATATAATTTGAGGTTATCTTCTTCCCCTTTATCCCTCTACATTATTTCCTCTCCTCTTTCCTCCTCCCACAACCTTCACTCCCCCTGCCAGTCCCCTCCCCCTTTCTTTCTACTCTGCTTATATTTTCCCTTCTTAGTTAATATATATACACACACACACATATGAAGGACTTGGCAATCCACTCCCAAAGCAATCCTGAAAACAATCAGCTACTGAAAACCCTATGAGGGTTGCTATGAGTTGGACCTGACTCAACATTACCCAACAACAACAACATACATATACATACCACAACAACATACATATATGTGTGTGTATCTATATCTATATCTATCTATATGAACACACACATATTATATATAGTATATATATATA